>JAUYWH010000002.1:7012914-7082141 GCA_034779795.1 Ctenopoma multispine
TCTATCTATCTATCTATCTATCTATCTATCTATCTATCTATCTATCTATCTATCTATCTATCTATCTATCTATGTTCTTCCCTGCCTCTAGCGAGGTTCGACCCCCTTCCCCCAGGCCTCACGCTGCTTCCATGGGGATAGTGTTTTACATGCTCAAGGTGAGTGGAATACCAGCACAGCTCCTGTTAGCCCTGTCCTTTCTCGCTTAGGGTACCTCTCTCTGCCCTATGTACCACTGACCACCTGCTCCAACACTGTCTCCTAAACAGGTCACAGTAGTTGAACCTGCATGTGGCCACTTAGCAGCTGCTCAGTTGACACATATAAAAACAGACAATTGTGAGGGTTAATTATATATATATATTTTAAAATTGTTTTTATGTGAAAGTATTTTTTTTTGTTGTTTTCCAGTGATGATATTGTACAGTACATTTTGCTTTGCAATTCAGTAGAATATTTGGAACACAAATATAGCTTTGGCATGACTGAACTTAATAGGTTGGCATTCTGCAAAACCCTGCCACATTCTCCGCAATCACCATACTTTAACATCTAGCACTGCATGGACACAATGTTCCAAGATGCAGTGCATGGAAGGTGCCCTGCCAACTCCTCCTCCTCCTAAAGCAAGCTCCGTTTGGACTGGTGTATGCACGGGGGCCGGCTGGCAGGGGGCACGAAAGCAGAACAAACAACACCAGCAAACGTGAGCGAGTCGTTGACCTCAAAATCACTGTTAAAACATAATGTCCTCATTTGGTAATTATCCTGCTCCAGAGATGAGGTCAGGCTGGAAATCATCTGAAAACAAAGTGGGATGATAATGGTGATAATGGCAATGGTGACGACCAGAGCGAGAGAATAAAAAGGAGAGCAGCGGAGGACAGACCAGGGTGAAAATGGGAGAGAAAAAAGAGAGAGGAGTGAGAGAGTGTGGTGGAACTAACTGCTTGGTGTGAGTGAGCATGGGAAATGCGTGGGACCATCACTAGTTCCTAGGGGATCTGTTCGGTGACCGACGCACACAGACACAGACGTTCATACACACACACACACACACACACACACACACACACACACACACACACACACACACACACACACACACACACACACAAAATGACACTAAATTCTGTTAATGCAAGCAAATAAAGTGTCATTCACTGTCAATACTTTCGGAAACAAAGCTTGTCATTCAGCTGTAGCTGTTGATGATGCTTTCTACTTGCCTGGGTGGTGTGGGGGGGGGGGGTGGGTGGTGTGATGCAAAACCGGTGTTGTCTAAATTGCACCACCAGAGGGCAAAATCTGGTCAGAAACTATAAATGAGAATGTCTGAAACTCACGTGCATGTACACACAGACATATACAAACACGCATATTCATGTGCCTACATACACAGATGCATACCCACTATCTGACACATACAGGCTTCACTATGTCAGCATTTACATTCCTCCACTTGCGGTCACAGTATATACCGTATATAGTATATACAGTTTTCAGTGTGAACAGTTTATGTTACACATTATATTACACATTCTGTTGAGTGCAGAGACCTGGATGCACAGCAGATGTACGGAGCGCAGAATAACACCCCTCAGCCAAAGTGCAATGCATGACCTAAAAGCCTAGCGTAATGAACTATCATATTTAAGGAGGGAAATGTGTTTTATTGATCCCTGAATTCCATTTAGTGCCCAGCAGGATTAAACTTTCACACAAGTAGCTGTCATCTGTTAGCTGTGAGGTCTTCATGCTGACTTTTCTATGAGCTCACCTCATGGTAGATTATGAGGCAGTTTGAGTATGTCTTGGTTTGAGCCAAACTCTGGCAGGATTCAGCGCGATGTGGTCTTTTCTCATGTCTAGGTTATTTTTATGGCTGAGGTGGTGGTGGAGTCACTGGGAGGTCTGATTACCCTTTAAAGTGAGCCAATACAATCAAAGCTCCCTGCAGTGGCCGATACAGGACGCTGCTATTACGCTGCATTTACTGCATGCTGCACAATCAGCACCATCGATGCGAGGTGGGCAGCCCATCTCTTTGTAGGTTTTTTTTTGAATGCCATGTTTTTATGTTTCATATACATCTGTGAAGAAAAGTGGGCAATAGTTGGTTTAGGTCAGCTTTTGTCAAGCCCATGCTGAGGGCTGAGGGAAACAGCCGCTGAGGGCCATGACGTGTGCTGTTACTGCATGCGTGTGCAGTTTTATACAGCTTTAATTACAGACTGTGAACACAGACAGACTTGTTTATTCTGCTGTGTAGTATGTGCAGAGGCCTGGTTGGCACCACAAACACACATGCAACACACACACACACACACACACACTGCTTTGTAGTAGTAAAAGTATCTATGGTGAACAGCTCAGCAGGTTGTGCCTTTCTTACATTTTATGTCCATTCATTCAGTCATTTATGGATATCTGTGTGCAGGACATCAACACATAAAGGCAATGTCTTGACATTAAAAGCCCATTGTCTTTCCATCATTTTTGTGATAAATAGATGCCTTTTTTTTCTTAGCTTTTTAAGAAATACAAAGTTTTACAGAATTAAAGTTGTATTCTAATTCCCTCAGCTTAAACAAACAGGCTATTTAAAGGGCACCAGCCTAACATAGACTGCTTTATTTTGAGTAGACGAAGTAGGTATAAATAGAATTTGAGGAGTGCAACAAGTGAATGCTTCATATGAAATGGCTGGCGTTACATCATTGCCTGTGAGAGTGAAGTTCTGGAGAGGCGCAGGGCTCTTTTGGCCAGCCATTATGGTTTGTACTAATGTTCTGGTTTCAAAATCCAAACATTCTAAGAGCTGTTATTTGCTCTCTTTTTCCCTTTTAGTCAGTAATTCTGCATCTTTTTTTCAGCCGAGCAAAGCTGTCAACAGAGAGGAGAAGCAGCTTTAAGTGGGAGACAGAAAAGGGATGGAGGAGGAGGAGGAGAGAGAGAGAGACGGGAAGAAACATGTTGGATGGAGAAAAGCGAGGAAAAGTAAAACATCACAAACAGAATCAACGTTACTGTTTATAAACTGTCTGACCTGCAGAATAAAGTTATTATGATAAATGTACATTGTGGATATGTACATTCGTCAAAGGATATATAAATATTAAAAAAGCTGTTCACCAGTCTGGTGTACTACTACAACTTCTCATTAGTGCTGGCCTCAGCTGGTGCTACTGAAATGACTTGTATAAAATGAATCGTTGATGCTGTGAGAAGTTCTATCTAATGTCTAAATCCAAGGATAAAGCACTATCCCCCTTCATGCATCTCTCCTGTATTTATTCTCTGACAGTAACATAGCTGGCTCTTATTCAAATACACTTTAATGAAATAAAGCTGAATCAACTTATTGCTTCACAAGAGCTGTGTCTCAAGGCTGGCTCATTTCTCAAATTGCAATGCACAATTGAAATGAGGACTCTACAAAAAACAAAGACAACTCAAACAACAGCCCAGAAAAAAAAACTTTTTTAAAATTAAAGTATTAGGTCTCTGGAGACATATTTTTACTGCTATTTGTATTTTTTTATTTCCAAATTAGAAATTTGCATTTGACTACAAAGGTTGTTTCAAATACATCTGACACCTTAGAGGCTGTAACTGCAATGTGCTAGAGTACATTCATGATTTGTACTGTGTACTAAACACTCATACAGTGAACAGTCACCACAATTGCATAGCGTATGAAGATCATCACCACTGTTCCACAGCAACATGAAATATGCTAGCTTGACTCTGACACAGCAACTCATAGTTTTTTCAGGTTGTTGTGTCACTGCACCCAGCCAAGGATTAGTCCTGCCCATAGCCTTCCTGAAAAATCACAAATTGTTTATGGATTAAAAAAAAAAATTAAATGTGTCAAATACATTATTGTGCAAGAAGATGAACTAAACCAAACTAAACTAAACTAAACTAAACTAAACTAATCTAATCTAATCTAATCTAATCTAATCTAATCTAATCTAATCTAATCTAAACTAAACTAAACTAAACTAATCTAAAGTAAACTAATCTAATCTAATCTAATCTAATCCAATCTAATCTAATCTAATCTAATCTAATCTAATCTAATCTAATCTAATCTAATCTAAACTAAACTAATCTAATCTAATCTAATCTAATCTAATCTAATCTAAACTAAACTAAACTAAACTAAACTCTTAAGCTGGTGACTTTTCACCTCATCAGTATGGTCACCACATAGATTTAGCAACTTTGTGTTTGGAAATCAGTTGTGCGCGTGTTAGCATTATGTATGATTAGAAATGACAAACCACAGTGTACCCAGTTCTTTTAAAGCTGGCATGTTGTTAAACCCAACAATTGCTCTTTCACCAGGTGTTGGACTGCTAAAACATTTTTGTCAATGGGCTGTCATTATTTAATTGACACAAGTCATGTTTTCTTAATCTTTAATTGCTTTGCAATTCCAAACCAGCTGTAAAATCACAAGGATGGCTGTTGTCTACATGCTATTGGCCTGAGGTGCTAAACTGACAGTGTTTTCTTTTTTTATATAATTGAAGTAAAACTGCTGGAGGTCACTGAGAGCATTCTCTCTGCAGATCTTTTAAATAGTCCTTCTATAGTGGAAAAAGGGCCTTGCATCCAACATTATATAACATTCCTAATCGAATCCTCACCTAAACAGAGAATCTTCCCGACAAGAATGAAAACATAAACTGTCTCAATAGAAATTAGTAAAGCTTTGGCTAAAACCCTGATTATGAATGGCTAAGTCTTCCAGATGCTTGATTGCAGTTCCAGTGAAAACAGCTCTTTGGGTAATTGTCCTGCCATCTCAATAACTTCCTAGTGTTCCATTTTATGAGAGAGGCAGAGAGGATAGGGAAGAGAGTTGCCTGGAAAAAAACAGATAAATCAGACTGTCTTTGTCTATGAATATCTCACTCGGGTTAGACAGAAAACTCTTTGACAAATTCAAAGACATAGATATACAGATGGGAAATGAGATCTGTGGGCATAATGTTTCCCTGTTATCATTCCTCAAATAAAGAACTGTAGTTTACCACATCCAATACAGGGCACATGCTGCAAGAGGCACAGAGGGAGTGCCTGGCATGGTTGGCGTTGCACCGTGGCCTGTGCGGCTTGGTGCATGCCACTCATTTCTGTGTGAAGCTGAATCTGTCGCCACATGGACAGCTGGTTGTGAGCTGCATAGCACTGCAAGAGTGCTCACATCATTTTACATCATCAATAAGTTGGCACATAGTTTCCATAGATCTGTGCTGGTTTACTAAAAATCACTGCTAAAGAAATGTGTCTAAAGACCATGAAACTGACCTTAGACCAGTGCCTGGAAACAAAATGACACCCTCAGGCATTCCACAGCAGTGCAACAGGACTCTGTCCTGAGTTAGATGAACCTGCTTTCAATCAGCACACATCAGGCTGTATATCAGGTCTAATTAGTGTATGTGGGCCTGCAGCACAGAGCTTAGTGTGAGGCATTAGCTTTCCGTGCACTGCAAGCTCTCCCCCGCACGGCACAGCCAGACCTCATGCCTATACGGCCTGCATTGCGTGGGATGTGACGCACAACTTTTATGGGCTTGCTAGTTTTCATCTTAACAGCACATGTGTCACAGTCCGAATAAGATTCCACAACAACTGGATCAAAAACACAGAACATCCATATCCATGCTGCCCTCATTCACACGATGCTTGTCGGGGCCAAACATCGGACAAGTCTTACAAGAGTGAATGGATTTAGGTCTACAAAAAGATCACTTGAGACCCAATAGAAGGCATATGGAGATAAAAGGATAAACCTGTAGGCTGTGGAAAGCATTAAAATTAAGTTGAAAAGTTTTCATGTCTCAAGTTTAAACTTCAGTTGGAGTTTTCAGAATCTGATATGTCAAACACATCTCTAAGCTGCAATAATAAATGCTGCATAAAAATCAATGGGAAAAAAATGGAATGTGAAATGAGTTGTTCTTATTGACAGACATGCAGAAAACTGCATAACTATGAGAACTGAGAGTGCTGGGGTTGCTCCAGCTCCTCTACCCACTATTAAAAAAAAAACATTAAGCAAAGTAATTGCTTGTTAATGTTAATTTGTGTGAAAAGGTTTAAAAAGCCATACTGCATATGTTCAAACTTAAATTTGAACCTTTGACTGTTTTTGCTTGCATTAGCTGAATAGCCAAATGTGGAAAAAGCATAGATGCATTTTGAATCCACAAACTTACAGGCTTGGCATTTTCCCAGTGACAGGGCAGTGACAGATCTTGAATCCATGGCTGCATTACATTGAGAAAGGTCTAGTTTGTTTTAGCTGCTGGCATATCTACTGGATTTTGGTTTTCACCATGAAACCTCTGATAAACCCACAGTTGTTCTTTATAATTCTTCTCTGTTGGCGCACTGCTGCATTTTACATCACACTGCTTCAACCAATGGGTTGATGTGTGGCTTAGAAGATCAACTTTGCCACTTGAATGGCACAAAGTATCAGTAATATACTGGTACAACTCTTTATTTACTTGAACAAAAAAACATGTAGAAAGATGTTTTGTGGATATTTTAACGGAGTGTGTGTATGCACGGTTTGGTGGGTGGGTGTATGTGTGGATGGGGGGCAAGCTGCCTTTCTGAATATTTCTGTACGTCCCTAGGATAGAAGCTGGCCTGGGGGCAGAGACTGACTGAGCAGTGTAACTTTATTGGGAAAATTAGGGTAAGTGGTGTGGTAGGGAGCATGTGGTGGAAGGGGGACTCTTCGGAGTGTGAGTGGGTTACTGACAGGGGAATTTACTTACTGGCCCTCAGGCGACGTTCCTCAGTTACGTTGTGGCTGTTGAAAAACTAATCCTTGCAGTAAATCATGACATTATACATCCACACAGCTAAAATTATCCTGTGAAGGTCAGGCAGAAATTGTGAACAGGGTTTGGCTGCATTCTGACAAAGTGCTAGCAATCCAGAAGCAGACAAACATCCAGACAAACATAGTTCTATCACTCTGGCATCTTCACACTGCTCCCTGACAATGTCCAAACATTGCAATTTCAATTTGCACGCCCTGAATCATTACACAAAATGCAGGTATTTTAGGTAGGCTGAAATTGTTTTATTATTTTTAACACAGTAATTGCAAGGCAACTGGTCTTAATTGTAACCCCAGCCTCTGAAATAAACAAGGCTGCAAAATGGAAGTGGTGATTATGGTTTCTCTTGGCCTGATGTGGGATTTGTGAAGCTGCTGCCAACTGCGTTTTCATGTCACTGTTTCGAGTTCCTGCCCAATATAGACGCATTGAATCACTCATCAGAACACATGCCTTAATGGAGGACAGTTCGCAGGCTCTGTCCAGCACAGGAGAGATGCTGAATCTATCCACCCCCATCATTCCTCCCTCTGTGGAATGTTCCATATACTGTACCCTCCTCAATTACCCCTGCTCCTGTGATGAATGGTGGAAAAACTGGATTTGACCAGTAATATCTATCAGTGCTTCTTTTTCCCAGAAAACCGTTAAATAATTATGGAGCAACCAGAAGAAATGTACAAATGTCACTATAACATACAAGAAGGATTTCAGTGCTTTAATTTGAATAATGCTAAATGTCTGTAATATGATTCTATTTTTGTGCCAGAACTCAGTAAGTGGCCAAAGTCAGTGGTCTTGGATCTCTGCTTCTTCTGATTTACATTTATCTGCCTTCAGCTGCCTCACTGCATATGGTTTTGTTTATTAAAATTACACAGAATTAGAATATGAGCACGAATCCAGAATCATTAGATATTTGCTGTAGAGGTACCTTGAAGAATGCATTGTGTGTTAGTGACTACTAGGCTGCGAAGTCCATTTGTCAGTCAAGCCTGTGTTGTGGCAGTGCAGATTGTAGGGCAGAGGTGAAGGGTGTGACCTTTTTTCTGCATAGACTTAATTTTTGCTGCCTCAGCTTGGCATTCTCTTGTTGATCCCCTTGCCAGGCACTGGCTATGACCATTTTACTACCACGCCAGCACTGTGCTTAGCCAGACATAGAAAGAACTGAGGTGTTGGCAGCACTCAAGCCTTAAAACACACATTCTCACTCACAATGCCCCAGGAGGCCCGATCCTGTCACACACAGGTGCAATGATTTAGGACCAAAATTAAGTTTTAATTTACCTTCTGTCTGTTTTAAGTCATTATGGACGATATGGTAACTGATGTGGCAACCCGTGTTAAAACCTAACTAAATTCACTTTAGTTTTGAAAATTGTCGTGGATTAAGTCTTTATATCATTGTTAACAGCATACGTGATTGTTTATTATAATTTGAGACACTAACAAAATTTGATTGGCGCCATACTCAGTCAAGATAAATGGAAGTCAAAAGGTCCATGCGGGATTGGACTGATAAACACATATCGGATATTGTTCAAAAAAAGGATTATTCACAGCCATACCTTATTACTAACTAATACAGCACTGATAAATAATAAACAAAGCCATAATTGTTTGACATTAACATAATGACCAGTCATTGAAATAAATCAAAGTTGGAAGTTTCAAATATAACATTTTTCTTCTTTCTTCCTTGAAGTAACTCTGATCTTAGAATATGGCATCTTGGCAAATCCGTGAACAGCCAGTGGCAGCTTATCTGCCACAATAGGAGCTACCTTGAGTAACCCTCTCTCAGCGTCTCTCTCTCTCTCTGCTGTACGGGCATAGTTTCACGTATCCCTGCAGCCTAACACACTCTCACTCATGCATACACACACGTCACTAAGCTAATTTGAAGCTGATATCGAGCCTTTAAAGTGATTGTAGTTGCTCCCCAAGCTGAGGATGAGGTTCATCCTGTGGAGATATTTTAATGATGGAACACTAATCTACATAAGCCAGTAAGCAGGAGGGCATTAGATATTTCCTCAGTTCATCCCTCATGCTTCCTCTCATTTCTCAAACCATGTATCTCTCTTTTGCTCCCTCAGTCTTTGCCAAGCTTATTGGCTGTGGTGTAAAAACTGATCACTATTGCCACCCATTCCCATACAGTTCTGGAGGCAGCTCAAGTCTTAGAGTTAATGGTTTGTGACTGGCCGGAGTGTAACTTAATTTTCACCACCTACCAAACAGCACTCTCACAGACAGAGCTCGCTGATTCACTTCACTCCTCTGCTGCTGAAGTTTGTAGTGATGTATAATATATTGTGTAATGGTGGAACATATGCATATCTGTCTGGGTATATGCATAAATCCCTATGCGTGTATGTGTGCAGACGAGCGAAAGAACTTACATCATGAAGAGTACACTTGGCACCGTCTCCATATATGCCATTCAAACAAATGTGTTTTGACAGCAGACATGAAGATTCGGCAAGACTTTGGTTTTTCTGACTGTCTGTTGTCACTTGAGGTTTAGAAATATGGTTTCAGCTCCCAGAATGGTGGGAATCCATCCCAAGCTTGAACACAGAAGGCTTTTCACCAGGATTTACGTTTTATAGGCTGCTCCTGCACTAGCAATGTAAAATAATTTGCAGTTAGAAGAAGTTAAGATGGAGTTAAACTCCTAAGAATAGCCCTAAAAGACAGTCTTTACTTTATAAGCCATATAGCATTGTTGTACATGTACAATTAATATTGTAGAGAGGCTTACACTAGGACAATTTAAGTTGCAGCATATGCTCTTCTGTACATGGCCTTTAATTATGACGGCGTATAATTATTTTGTCATCAAGTTTCAGTAATCTTCATCATACTCTGAACCAAAGATGAAACAGTTGCTACCAGGATAACTTTACAGACTCCGGCCTCCCACCATCCAAAGACGTATGTTAAGTTAATTGGTAACTCTAAATTGCCCATAGGTGCGAATGTGAGTGTGGGTGTACGCTGCCCCTCGCACAGTGACAGCTGGGATAGGGTCCAGCGTTTCAGCAACCCTTAAGAAAACAAGCAGTTAGGATGATGGATGGATGGATGAAACACCTCTGCCAGCCCAGCACACTAGGCTTTGTCATATAGGGCAAATACTTTAAGGCATTACAATTTCAGGTTTAGTAGTTACCTTTCAGTTAAAAATGCCAGTAATAGGCCAAGACGTAGAAGAGAGGGTTGATATTAAAGTTAAAATACTTAAGCTTTGCATAACAATTCAGGTATTTCTCATTATGACATTACAATAAATGCAATTGCAGCAAAACCCATGCAGAAATAATTTCTGATTGGTTATAAGTGCAAACCTTTCTGCCAGTGCTCTTCATCAGTCTGACTTCACCTGAGGCACTGACAGCAACTTTGCCTGTATTAAGGAATTAGTTGAGCTTTGCTGAGATTTGACATGGAACACGTGTGAACCTTGCAACTTCACTGTGAGACTCAAATGCCTGAAGTGTGCTGTGCACTCTCTGCGTTTAACATTAAATTAGGCATCAACTATTAAGTCAAGGACTGGTGATTTAATAGTGTTATGGTCAGGATCTAACACAAAAGCAAATTTTCTGTCTCTATCATAAAGAACATAGTAAAGGAAAAATACTTTCTCAGCAAAGCCTGTCAGCAGATGCTTACTTTAGCAAAAGACTGGAAGCAGCCACAGTTGTCTGTCTTTGTCCACATGTAACAACCAGCACCTCTAAAGCTTACTAACAGACACATCCTGTCTAATTTGTTGAGGAAGCAGGAATATATTGTGCCTGGTCAAGAAATTGTTTGTCTTTATGCTAAGCTAAAGACAAAGGTTCTCCTGGATATAGCTTTATTTTTAGCGTATGAACACAGATATGGTATCAATCTTCTTATCTAACTCTCAGTGAGAGCCTATTTGTCAAGGTATGACACAATTTCTTTATTATCTTTACAAATGCTTCATTAATCTCAAGAACTTGAGCAAACTATTCATCTGTTCTCAATGTCCAAATGGAGTCCAACCGAAATAAGAGGGCTGAACAAAGACAAGGCAACAGAAACAGACAAAGGGAGCTGTCATCATTATCAGTATGACCTGAGAGCTCAGATTCAGGTGTGAAGCGACGAATGGAGTGAGGTAATCTTGGACCTCAGTGAGTCCCAAACTGAAAAGGAGTGAGTGCATTCAAGGACTGTCCGCCAACTGAACTTTAGTTGATCAATTAACTCCATTATGTTGCTATCTGGGATGCACTCCATGTTCCCTGTGGCTCTCAGTCCACCCAGGAACCCGGGGATGAGACAAGACACAAAGGACAGGGAGACAAGTTCATTTCCCGCCAAACGGTGAATGAGGTCATCAAATGAGGAGCCCAGGGGCCACCCGTCCTCCTGTAAGGTCACCTCAGAGTCTGACACAGCCTGGAAATAAAACACATGTCCTATAAGTGACGACTTTGATCTCTTAAACACACTCAAACAAAGAATTATCAGAGACTGTCCAGTCTATTTTTATTTGAATCTTCATTTGTGTTCATTTGCCAAAGCTTTAATAGGGCCCAGATTCTTTTGTGCAAGACACCATTTAAACCTGATGCACTGAGGGGCATAGTCAAACATGCACGCACTCTTAAATGTAAATGTACACCCAAAGATGAACAGTCACACACAAGATAAAAAAAAACAGGGGACATTCTTGGTTCCACTATATCCAGGTGACTAGTAACAGCTGCAGCTTTTAAAAGGAACAAAGCAACAAGGTTTTGTTTTGGTCAATGAGGTTGTGAAGCATGCCATGAAGCATGCACCCCTAAGGTGATTCATGACAGTTTAGGACCTGGGGTCCATCGCTTTTAGCTGACACACAACATCAAGACCACTTCAATGATCCAGAGAAGCAGCCGTGACTAAAAATAAAGAGGCAGAAAAGCCAAGAATAGCTTCGGCATGAGAGGAAGGAGTGAATTACTGCCGCGATAAGCCATGATTCCTACACATGCAGTTGGATCACGATGTGGCGGGGGCACGCAAATTGGTACCAGCTGTGTGGCCTTGGAGTATGCTGCTGCGGACGGGAGACAGGGTCCAACTATGCAGTTTAATCATTTACTCATATAACACAGCCACGATGGAAACCTCAGGCACTCACTGCATTTATCTCCATTCATGTGTGGTGGCACTCATGTCTGGTTTTGCACTGCAATGTGTGTGTGTGTGTTTGTGTGTGTGTGTGTGTGTGTGTGTGTGTGTGTGTGCGTGTGTGACTCAGAAAACAATGTCAACCTCAGTGCCCACCACCTAATCCTTTAACGTTGCAGAGAGTGAGTTTCTGCTCAGTGGGTCAGTCACTTCAGTACTCTATATCATAAGCAACATGATCATTATAAGACACCTCCCCTCCTCCTGCAAATCCTATCTCCCACCATAAAGCACTCTACTGATAGGCCAGAAAACCTTGGTGTCACTTTCCAAGTTTGACTTTCGTAGAAACCATTTGGCCCACATTTTGGTTTCATATGCATTCCTGAAATTTAGCACCCAGTTTTCTAGGAACATCTAATTCTGGGAACACTCCACCATACAGTATTTCAGAGAACTATATTTCACTGGAATTTTTGATTTAGGAAAGTGAGATTTTGCAAGTCAAGCCAGTTTGAGAGGCAGCCAACAAATAAAGTTTATTGTCACGAGAAACACAGACCCTCAAGGAAAAGCTGAGATGTCAGTAAAGTCGTGGTTGCCATAGTGCTAAGAAGACTACTGTCAGGTGTTAAAAACTGCTGAGGTCACTCACATACAATCACACACCTAATTTTACGAATGGGGGTGAAAAAAACATCATAATGACAAAATTTTAATGGCTACATAAACATGCACACGCATACACAACAATCATTGCCACTTTGACTTTGGTTGGTTTACAGGACGAGACCCCCATGTGCTTCTCAGTGAGACCTCTGTTTATGGTGCTGTTTTTACTAGTCTATAAAATATTAGTCTGAACCACTCTGCTCTTCTGTGTGTGGAAAAGCCACATCTGAAGCCTGATGGTTTGTCATGAGTGGCTGTGGGGAATAAGAGCTAATGCCGTGGCTTGGGACCCTTCCTATAACAACACAGACTCTTTTGAGGGTCCCACTATGACAGCCAAGACCACTGCTCAAGTCTTGCCGGCTATATATACTTCAAGCATCACAGATAGTACAGTGGACTTGTGCTGTGTTTACTGAGCGACCTGTCTGGGCAGTTGCCAAGGGAAGATCTCAGGAATAAGTAGTTCCTCTGACCACACCTCTCAGCTTGTGAAAGCATAGCAGATAGACCTGCGGAGTTATGGGCTGTAAAACGTCATCAGACCAAGGCCACTATGTTGCAGTTGAATTTCTGGTGTCTAGACAGGTAGCACATGTTTAACTAAATTTGCCTTGCTTGTTTTGCAGGACTTTCAGCCTGTTTCTTTGTCTTTTTTTCTCTCCCATGTGTCTCTTTCATGTATCAGTTTTATGCATTGCAACCATTTTACAGACTCCTTAAGCTCTTGGTAAAATAATATCTTTGTTAGCTTACTGGATTAAAATAATCCTCCAAATCAGCTCTCGCTCCACAGGCGATGCCACGAAAGCTACTCCCTCCTGAGACCAGGACCACAGTTTCTTTATCAGACAGTACAGAGATAGAGCCAAAAAGTGACAGAGAGAAAGGAAGTCTGTGTTCATCTGTATTCATTTATTCATCACTCTCTGCAGAGTCAAATCAGTTCAAACATAAACTTTTTTTCATAATTTTTTACTTGCAACAGAGCACAATTTGAAAACTCAAATGCCCATGTGTAAGCTCTCATTAGAATTCCATTTGCAAAGGCAAGAGCTTTGCTCACATTATATCTGTGTAGGTAAATCACACCATGACAGGTACACTTAAAGCAAAGAGTGTAGACAAACCTAAGATAGCAGATTTTCCTATTTGTTTTCCTTAGAAGGACTGCAGTGTCCTTCAAAAATGCAAAAAGGCTATTGTTTTTCTAATGAAGAGCGTTCACCTCCCCCAATCTGCACACAGACACAACTAATGCATCTAATTCTTTGCACATCATTATAAGGAGAATGTTTGGAATCTCACATATATACACAACACATAAACAGACGGAGTTATATTTGTGTATTCCATGAATAACTGCGTCTCTGAAAAATGTAAATAACTCAAAAAGACAAACTGAATCTGTAGAGGGGATATAAACTATGAAAAAATAAGACAGTGAGAGAGTGAGGGAGAGAAAAAGAATTAGACAGTGAGGTATTAGGATGGAAGATGGCCCAGGGCAATGAATCTGGTGCACACACCATATGCATTACTTTGTATTCAGCATGCATGGATTTACCACACACACACAATCGCACACATAGTGCGTCCCATCCACCAACCCAGCAAGAGGAATGTGGGTCCAGTAAATATCTAGAAGGAAAGAATTGACATATGGCAGCCCTGAACACAATAATTACCACATACTTCCCACCACTGTGCATGTCTGCTACATCCTCAGCTCCTCAGGCCAACTCCCTCTAACCCAAACCAACGGCGCACATTTGGCCAGCAAAGAGCCCACACAGCAACGTCATCCAGCTTCTCATAAAGAAGCCTGGCTTCGGATTAGCAGCTACATCTAACTCTCAACACATATAAACTGACTAGCCAGTTAACCAGATGCATTAGCCTACAGACATATAGGTTTAAGCTAAGTCAAATCATGTGATGCCACAGCCGGGATCAGCCCTGACCACAGAAGCCTATACTCACAGAGACACCAGAGAAGCCACTGTCTGCCTCTCTCACCAAACCTACTGTGACAGACTCCACTAAGACCACGATTAGACCCCAGGGCTGCTTCTCACACCATAAACGCTCAACTTCAATTCACTAGCTGTCTGCAGCTCCCATCCAACCCACAGGTATGACTACGCACCCTGGAATGGTCAAGACAGTGTAATCATCAGATTGGGGGTTAGAGTCCGCAACCATGAAGATGAGTGGCGCCCACCATCACAATGTCATGGAAACTAAGCTGCACCTCGTTGCGCTGAGGCTCCCTGGACTTTTAAAATGTCACACTCTGCCATGTCGTCTCTGCTAATCAAGAGTTCAGAGCCAAACAAGAGGTTCACACTAGAGGAAGACATCAACATTGCAACAAGTACTTATGCTTCCAGTTTATTTCAACTTGTTGCACAAGAGCAGCAGAGCTTCAAATATTTATACAGGAGTTCTCAACCTTAGGGTCAAGATGCTATTTGTGGTTCTTTATTATGGAAACAGGGTCATGGGGAGATTTGTCAAACTGATATATGAATGTTTGATATATTTGGATAAAAAAGAAAAAAACTTTAAATACATTAAAATGTCTGTGATTTCTTTGCTATGCTCTCGTAAGCAAAATTATAATATAAGAGTATTATAACATGTTGACCTTAAACTGGGTCAAAAAGTTGAGAAACCGTGCTTCAGACATAAGATATAACTTGCCTCAAATCCCAACCAACCACACAGAGAACAGATTTATTAATAAAAGGTGCTCATAGGCAACGGATAAGTATGGGTTTAAAGGATAGATAAAGGATTGTGAGCTGGATAAAAGTGTGTTTTGTGTGTACCTAAATGACTGAAGGCAGTCTACTCTCTCTCACTCTCTCTCTTACTGTGATCTTTCAGCACAAAGTAATGATGAAGGATGAACTAAGCCACCAGGGTTCACTGAGTTGGTCTACAAGCACTCTACTGACCCCCCTCTGTGCGCTCAACTCTAATGCTTGGCCTTGCAAGGAATGTTCACACATATGGTTACAAACACAAACACTCAGGCAAGGCCTGAAAACTGGTAGCTGGTTACCTAACATTCCTTACCTGGAAGACATTGGTTAAAATTGGAGACTGGTACTCACTAGAAAAGCTGGTTGTTTGTTCAAATGCCCTAAACGATCGTTTTTTCTGACAAAGACCTGGTGTGGTTGTGCGAATTATGACTGTTGTTTTGTCAGAAGCAAAGGTGGAAGCAGTGTGATGTTGTTAAAGTACCACAAAATCTCTTAGGGAAAAGATCTGAGTGGATGTTTGGGTAAATGTGACACCACTGACTGCTGTTTGCATCCCTTTTATTACCAGCATTGGTTGTTCTTTTATTTAACCATGGCCATGATCTTTTCCTAAACTTAACCACATTGTTTTTTTGTAACCCAAACCACAATCTTTTTCTAACTTTAACCAATGCAATGCCATCTCTGGAGCGACTGGGCTACAGAGATGCCAATCCATTGGTTAGTCGGTCCAGCCCTTTTTTTCAGCATGAATGCAGACAAACACAAGCTGGGTTGCCTTTTTTGTAGCATGGATGGCTGTAATAACTTTAATGATCCTCTTTCTTTTCTACGTTTTCAGTTATTGTCAAGAATTACCGTGACATCTCCTCAGTGTTTTGTCACACATTCAGCTATGCAGAGATGGAACCACAACCACACTTACAAATGCTTATGTCAGATTTTATGAAGTGCCCATGTGGGGCTTATGAAGGACCCTTGTGTGCCACCTCTAGTAAAGGGCCCTTTTATTCCCACAGTGACTCACAGAGTGGTCTGGCCAGGGGCTCGATCCTAAAAATAAAGAAACAGACATTTGCATATTAGGTATTGGTGTATTTTTGTCGCTACACCACAGATTTGTTTAGAAGATAAAAAGAAAAATGAGAGGGCATTTTATGGCTTTTAATTAAAACGATTCATTACAGTTTTACAGTCTGACAGCGGCATTAAAATAAGCAGTCTTCTGACCCTTTTTTTCAGACGGCACTGGGATGAGGTTGGGAACATGTTGGTCAGAAAAGCTGTTTACAGAACAGCCAAGCACATAAATTCATCTTCACTCCCCATGAGTTGACATATTGTCAAAATAGTAGCACTTAATCAGGGAGATTTCCCCAAGGAACAAAATGTACAGAGCAAATAGAGACACCCATGTTCATACCTCCCACAACTCACACCACAGAAGTTGTGTCCCAACGAAGAGGCTGTATATAAATCCTCCCTGATGACACAGTTAACCAGCTCTGTGCTGCTCGATCTAAATGGAAAAGTGGAAACAGGAGGCTTGATAGTTAGAAAGTAAGATTATAAAAAAATACCTCTATTTCTTCAGTGTCTTGACTTCTGCATCATTTGTACCTGCACCATTTGTAGGCAGCAAAGACGCTCTGAAAATCAACTTTGCAGCTGATGGACAAAGTTAGCAAATAGCTTTTGAAAATAGCAATGCGTTGAGCATCCAAATAGTCAAATATTTCTCTAAAGAGTACTCGGAGACCAAAGGCGGAGCTAAAAACAGAGTGAATATAGGGCTTATTTGTTAGGATGACCTTTAACAAAATTTAAAAGATAACATGGCAGTCTTTAATTACTATGCGTGCGTTGTACTGTAAGTTACAAAAAGTATTATGAATCATGAATAAAATCATGCTTACTTAAAGAATAATGTCCAATTCTCCTGTGTTGTAGATTTGGAAATTAAAGTAATAACTTTTGAATGAACAGTAGTTTAGCTAAGATAAATAGGCTTTGAAAGTATTAAACCCCAAAATGCTGTCTATTGCCTTACCCTACTTTGACCTTTAAGCTGTACCTGTTAACTGACCCTGAACACCTCCAGAAACTTGGCCAAGTTCACCAAGCCATACTGTAGCTTTGAATTGGAAATAGCAATGACTGAACTAGCAACTTTTCTGTGGCATTAGCTTCTCTTCCTCCGTCGTATCTACCTCTCTCTGCCCTGCACTTTCCATTGTCTACCCTTCATATCCCTGTCACTTTCTGTCTCTCATCTGTTGATGCTCGCAGAGGGGTAGTCGGAATGTGTGCACGTTTGTGCGTGTGCGCATGTGTTCACCAAGTGTGTAAGTGGTGTTGTGGTGGCAGAGGGGGGTGTTGGGCCTCTGCTCCATGGATGTCATAATTAGGAACTGGAATTCTAGGCATTCCTGGGAAGGTTGGACGGTCCTAGAAGGCTTTTCATCTGCTGCAGTGGCCCAGCCCCCTCTCAGCCGCTGGCCTTACGGAAAAATACAACATGTTCCAACACACACCATCACAGCAATCAGTCACCGCTAACTGTAGAACACACGTCGTAAACAACAAATATCCCAAAACATCCTACAATTGTAACCTCATGGCACTGAGGTTCACAAGCATCTGTGACATGTTGGTTTGATGTGGACCCAACCACTAATTCATGAGCTGGCTAATTAACCTCAACTATTCTAAATATATCATGTGCTTTATTTATACCACTATCAGAAAATAGTTTCTTCCCTGGCAGTTACCAAACAAGGAAAAAATGCTGAATGCACATGGTATTCTTCATCCCGACAATAAAATGTTTTATTCTTTACAGACAGGTAGTCTTATATAAGGCTATTACATTTTCAGCATAATAGTCCAATGCTGTTTTCTGTAATCACAGGCGCCAGTATAGAAACAATGGTTTTCAATTAAGCCATGTCAAACAACACTTTTATAATGAGCTACCTAACAGGATTATTATTGCTCACCAATGCATAGTTCTGCGGGTCCAAGATATACTGTATTTAAGGAGTGCTGGCTAATCACTGATGCAAATAAAAGTCTTTCTCTTTCTGACTGCCTATACTCCAATAATCCCAAACAACCACATGAAACCAAGTTGATGAGTTAGTGAAATGGAAATAAAATATTGTTACTTTGAGGGTTTGGCGCATGAGTCAGCTATTTTAGCCATTTTTAGCAGCTGGTTTACAATTTCAGTGGGGCTTTGGTTAAAAGCCTGAAATTATGTTGGTGGTTAACACAAGTTTAACTCAGTTTCTTGCTTCATTTTGAAGTGAAACAGATCATTAAATATATGGTTTGTGAATTTTGCAATGATCGGAAACTGAACAACAGTGGGTTTGTTTCTAGCCTCACAGCTAGAAGGTTCATAGGTTTGAACCTGAGGGCCGACTGTGGCTTGTCTGTGTGGAGTCTGCATGTTCTCCCAGTGCCTGTGTGGGTTACCTTCGAGTGTTCCAGTTTTCTCCCACCTCTAAAGGCATTCTGGTGCATGACACTAAATTGCCGTAAGTGTGAATGTGAGCATCTCTCTGCTGATCTGTCCCAACTCTCACAACGGCTGCAGTTGGGTCCCTGTGACCCTTATTAGGATAGGCAGTTTAGATAATGGATTAATGGATATTTTTCCCAACTTAATATAATTAATGACATTTTTAAATTAGAAATATTTTCTTTTGTTGTTTCTATTCAAAGAATTGCACTTTTCTGGATGTCAGCTAGTATGGCATTAAATCGAAGTTGATGAAGCTCTGTGTCAACAGCAATTCAGATGGTCCAAATCAATCAAACCTGGTGTGTTTTCACTGGCGCAGTGCAGGCTTGCAACCAAAAACAAGAGTTCCACTTGGCTGTGCTCACCTAAACTAACAATCCCACGACAGGCTCTTACCTGTAATTGGTCAAAAATGTCATGTGACACGTTATATTTTACTACATTCAGTCTTTTGAGCTTACTCAAGGTTGTTTACTTCTTGTTTGTCTGTTCCTGACTTAACCATCAAGGTCTACCTTCGTGTGTGGACAACTTTAAACAAACAAACCGGGATTCATATCCAGCAGGCTCAACCTCAAAGTGTTGTGTATGCAACAAAACATGGCTCTACAGGTAGAGGTTGTTTATGTGTGTGTTTAAGGCAGTCACTTGTTTCTGTCATGGTAGGAGTGATACCAGGAGAAGTGGTGCACTCACTTGGACAGGTGAAGTGGGTAGAGCTGAAGAGCCAAGTGGTTCGAAAAATGCTTCAGAGGCTATATACGGTCAAAATGAGCTCACCCCTAAGACGTATACATTACTCAGTCAATTTCTTCGTTTATTTTCCATACTTACCAGTGAGTGAATAAATGAATGCATAAATGGATAAATGAGACTTCTCAAAGACATTTGCACACCAGAGCCCACGTTTTGGTCCTGCAGTGGAAAGAGGTATTGTTCCATTGTAAGAATACTGTGAGCCAGCTTGTCTTCTAACACAGTCTAATGAGGCAGGAACAAATGACTATCCACTCTAACACTCTTTCTCTACGTGCACTTCTCTGAATATTGTCAATTATCCCCCATGTCTTGGCTGACCTGACTCTGAATGTGGGTCACAGGCTATGCAATCACCTGGTAATTACCAAAGAGTAAACAAGCCAAGCCAGGGGAGAAGTTTTAATGATTGTCAGGCTGCCACAAAGGACCCTTCATCTCTAATGAGGGATAAGTGTGTCATATTATGTTGCACAATTGTTGGACCTGACCATCATGATAAATATAGCATCCCTGGATCCAATACTATGGGATGAAGGCAAAGGTGGGGGATCAGTGTGATCAAATAGAAGTGTAACCCAGAAAGTCTCCCTTTGTTCTGACGATGTTGTCTAAACTGACCTTACATAATAAGCCCTTTGCCCAGTTCTTGAATCAGATGATTAATTGCTCAGTGGTCTTTTCAGCAGCTATGACACTATGTGCCACCCACGTAGTCTGCTCTGGCCTCATGTCTAACTCTCATTAAATGGGGCCTTTGTTTGCCAGCTGCTCTCTTTTGTCCCTTCGTGCCCACCTATCAGATAGGTCGACCCCGGTGTCTCTAGTCATGATGACATCACCTCTGCCCTCATCGAGACTGGAGCAGCCAAGGTGAGGGCTCTCATGGGCAGCTACAGTCCATCTCTTTCCCCTTATCACTCAATCACTCCTTTGTGCTGGCGAGGTCTGTGGGCTTATATGGACAGTAATGAGATGGAGCACTTTGTAATCTGCCAGCACTGTAGCAATATAACCCTTACAGAGAGAACTCTATAATAGCACATTGTTTGAGGCAAGTTAAGTGAGGGTCTGAGATGTGGCACTTTCACACTGGTTGGAGTCAGAGCCCAGAGTTGGCCTGCTGAGCTAGTCTAGTAAAACCTTCGTTTCACGAGTCAGGTGAGTTTACACACCAAAGACTGCATTAATAGGGAGGCAGAAAGGCTTTGCATCTCGGTGTTACAAAATGGCACGTTTTTCTGTTGCGGCGAACATGCTCACGGTGAAGTTTGCATGCCTCTTAATGAAATGAGACTTTTTTTCACCCCCTACACTCATAAAACCCACTTGGATAAAGCTCCAAATGCACTGTCATCCTGCAAAATCAAGATTGTCTCTCCTAAGCGCACCTCACAAGAGGTCTGTATGAAGGTTTTCACCTGACACCACATGCATACACACACCGCACGCAAATGCACAACGTCATACGCTGAGGCAAATTTAGAAACTAAGGTGTCATTTTCAAGTTCCTCAAAGACTTCAGGATATTTCATGGCTTCTTCTTTTCACAGCCCTTTATGAGTGCTTTTGTAAGTTGTGTTTACACTGCAAAACTTAATATTTCAGCGTTTTCATATATATATTTTTGTCACCATATCTAGAATCCTCTGATTCCAAATAACATTAACATCAATGACAAACAACTGACGTGTTTTTGTTGAAGTATGTCGATCACACGGATAGGTTTATTGCTAGTGTAAAGATAATAACATAACGTTTAGCTGCATACAGTGCTGTATAAGGTCAGAAAACAGAAGTAGGACAAAATTATCATCCATTTAAATGGAAAAAAAATGTCTACCACATCCAGATTAGGAATATAATGGGAATATTGAAATGCTGAGGGTTTCTGCACCAAGTCCAGGCCAAAATGCCCTTCATTTCTCAGCTGTGGTGACTTTTCCAAAATTCATTCCATTGACAAAAAACCTCAATTAAAACAATAGATACTGCAGTCTCAAGATACTAATTATTTATATTTAGAGCTATAAGTGATTGTCATTTTGGTTAGGTTAGAGTAGGAGTCCAATTCCTGCTCTAGGCTAATTTCATTGATGGTCTAAATATAGTCTGTGTTTTAAAGTTTTTCCAGGAGACAGAGCCAGAGCTTCCCATGAAAAAGGATTTTATGAAAATAAATGAAATGTTATGATAAACAGATTTCAAACTCACAGATCTATGAAATTTGGCCAGCCACAATTAGATGCCTGTTTGTCTGTCTATTCCTCTGTCTGTCTGTCTTTCACACACACACACACACACACACACACACACACACACATGGCCACCAATCACTTCCCCATGTTTGTTTATGGGGCGCCTGAGCAGTGGCGTAATGTATTTGTCTCTGGTCTGGGTTTCAGTTGGGTCCTTACCCCCATCCCATCATGCACAGACACTAAACCACTTCTTTGTTCCTCATTTACTGCCACCCAGAAGTGTGTTTTAACCCTCCGAATGTGAACCTTAAACCACCAGTGATAAGAAATCTGCTGGCTGCTGGAGATTTGGAGATTTGCATGTAATCTCTACAGTGTATCTGCTTGCATTCTGTGACCTTTGCTATGTTGTAATTAAGAAAAGGGAGAAACAATTAGTATCAGTGGGCCCTCTGGAGGCTTGAAACCCAAGTGCACTTGCCCATCCTGCACACTGATAGTCATCCTGTACCAGTCAGTCTCATCTCCTGTTCACCAGCAGCCCTCTACAAGTGTGGAACAGCGACGTGCAAGTGTGCATTGCAACACTGGCTCCTATAGAGACCTTTACCTGAATGTACTAACACCATTAGGTCACTGGAAACATTTTGAAGACAGAGACTTTATGTTCCTTCTGCAGGCTCAGTCTGCTTGCAGTTATTCCACATGGCATCCCCAAGTGTTGCCCTTGAAAAAGATTCCTCTAACTTCTCCAAATGTGCAGCCCTGCCAATGTTGGCCCTCTATTCTTAGATCACTCCCTGTAGTAGTGGTTAGCAGACCTCATTGTCAATGACTAAACTGGGCATTGTGTGACAGACCTTCCATACTCACTTCATAAAAAAGTTAGTTAAGGGCATTCTAGGGTGTCACAGTCGATATGATATTAATATACTACATAGCATCACATATGGTGCTGCCGTCCCTTTGTTTGTGTATCTGTGTTATTAGAACATTAATTATACAATTTGAGTTTATAATTCATTTTTATTGACTGTGTCTGTGTTCTAGCTTTTCACTCAGTTTCTGTGAAAGCAGGACATCTTGGAGGCTGTAGTTAATGTAATTACTACCTTGCATTAATGACTTAGTAGCTTGTAGATCCACAAGCTAAGCCTATTTTATGTTGAGTACTTGGACATCATATGCTTCAATTTTCTCCAGTCTGTTGGCAAGCTTGGCATTTCTTGATCCTCCCACTGCTCTAGCCTTGTAGCCTAAATAAGTGTGCCTGTTTTATGGCAAAAGCAGACTCTGTGTTGACTTGTCACTGCTGACAGTACAAGAACAAACATGAACTATAAAATTATCTTACAATATGCAAATCGCATTTAAAGAGCCCTGCAGTGTCTATGTGGGTTATTAGGGGTCTACAGGTGATAAAATGTGATTGACGTTTGCAGATGTGATTTGTGAAGGATGCTTGATCATCCCGGAGCTATCACAGAAAACTCACTCATGAATATTATTTTATAGCACCAGTTTTATGGCAAAAAAGGGGACTTTCACTGGACACTCCCCTAAGACCTTGGGCGTGGATGTCTGCGTCTCTGATTGGTTGTGAAGCCCCGACCGACAACACCTGCTTAACTCCTTCATCCAAATTGACACCCAGGGCTCTGAGAAATATAGGCAGCATCTCTTCCAGCTCATGCATTCAGTCTCACAGCTGCCCCAAGCCGCAGCTGCGCTGATCACTGATCCAAGGTGAACCCTCACACACACTGCTGGATCTTTACCGGGAATCGAAGCGCGCTGTCGGAGAAGCAATGTTGGTCAAACTGGCTGTGGCGCTGCTGGTTTTGTCAGTGTTGGAGCAAGTAGTGGGATCGGATAATATTGATATTCATGACAGCCCACCGGAGAAACCAGCGAGCCAGAAAGGACGCCTCTCACTGCAGAACACAGGTAAGAAATATGTGCCAGCAGACATAAGGAATAAGAGATTCCTGCTCATTGGCAAGAGCTTAAACATCTACGTGGGGTTTGTCCGGACACGTGTTTGTGTGGCTGCAAATTAAATCACGCAGGAGACGCGTCCGGGTGATCTGAACAATCTGGCTGTTTTTTAATTCAAATCCAGGCGCTGCGGTGCACACGAGCGACCGACGATATCTTGTAAATACTCTCAGACAGAAATTCAATATGTTGGTAAACTATTTATAGAACGGCACAAGGTAATAGCCTAGGTAATGTATACGGCAGCGCAGCAGCTAGGTGTGCGTGCGCACTAGTGTGTGCTCGTCTTGGAGGTAATACTTTTAGTGCGTGTGCTTTTTTTTTTTTTTTTTGGGAGGGGGATCAGGGTTTAGCATGCGTTATGTAGGCTGTCTGTTCATGTGAATATTGGGTGATGTGTTTAAACAGGTTAGTAGAGCAGTAATGACTGTGGCTCAGCGCTGTGGGTTTATAGATTGTGAAGATCACTGTGCTTAAATAACATAAAACACGTCTGCTGTGCCTAATTAACACAAAGCACTAATGCCACGTTTGGTTTCAGCCTTCACTCTGAAATGTGGTCCTTTACATTGGCTGATGTGTCCTCATCCACAGCATGACTTGCAACCCGTTGCGTGAACTTGTGTCGGATTATTTGCGCATAATTGTCATCTTGCCTCCACGCTTGAGGAGAAAAAATAAATGGGGACACACACACACACACACACACACACACACACACACTCCAATGCGGGTTTCACAGCGGAGACCCCGGTAACACTACTGTGTAATTCAATTCACGTTGCGGCCAAGCTCGTACGATCCAAGCACATACCCGTGATGCCAAAACAAGCACTGCTGACAGCAGCTCACTTTTCCTGCGCACTAAAGTTCAACTCAGTGCCTACAAATCCCGCAGCAGCTCTGCTTCTTTGTCTACCCCCCCCCCCCCCCCCCCCAAACAGAGGCTCTTTGTTGACAAGCCCGATTTCTTATAAGTCACATTTAATGCTGTAGTCTTCTTCAATCAAATGGTGCGCTCTTCCGATTAAAGGGGGAAATGTTCTCACGCTATCAGCTCCAAGGCAAAATCACGCGTGTTTTACGTAGGTCAACAGTTGGTGGTTTTCATGGCTAAACTCAAACTGTATGCGACCTGTTGGCTCCCAGTCTAACCTAAAATTTGCCGTATCAACTTCAAAATGAAGCACGCATGTGACAATGTCACACAGGGAAAGCAGCTTTTTAGTTGACAGCCTCACAGCTGGCAGCTCTACAGCTATTTCGGGTTACAACAGAAACCTTCACTTTCTCTCATTTATTCCCCCCATGTCTTTCATGGGTACAGTAAAGATAAAAGGCACTTGAAAGTCAGCCAGTGGCGTGCGTGCAGGAGCAGATTCTATAGTCACCTGACATGTCCTGAAACACTTCAGGTTTTTTGCCTGCGTTGCTGCTGTTGTATCTCCTTCATATAGTGTATATGATGCACCCTCGATATTGTGATTTTTCCTATGCCGTCTCAGTCCGTCTATGAATGTATTAATGGGAGACTTGTTGATGCACCTTTAGGTGACAATAGAAATGACAGTTTGTGTTTCCTCTGCAAGTAGTCAAGGCTGCATCTGCAATGCACCATCCCGTCTCAATGGTAGGCAGTGCAGATGGATTGTGGTGCAGAATGACACAGTAATATCTGTCACCAGTTGTTTCTCTGCAGGAACCCCTCTGCTTGGGAAATTCAGCTTCTTCCCTCCCTACCCTACATCTGCCTGTGAACAGACAAACCGTGCAAATAGTTAAATGCCACCTTTGTCATTAGTGCAGCATTTGGTGTGGAAGTGGAGTTGTGCCTTGGAGTATGTTCTTCATTGCCAGCACCCCTGTAACAATCTGCTGCTGTCTCTGCTGTGAACAGATGATAAGGTCCCCCCCCCCCCTAACCTGCTCTCTCTTTCCAGCTGAGATCCAGCACTGCCTGGTGAGTGCAGGCGATGTCGGCTGTGGTGTGTTTGAGTGCTTTGAGAATAACTCCTGCGAGATACGAGGGCTACAGGAAATCTGCATGACGTTCCTGCACAACGCTGGCAAATTTGACTCTCAGGTACTAAACTAGTGTGTCTGTCTTTCTGTGTGTCTGCAAAAATGGTACAACTGGCAATATTCATTTTCCTTTTCAGTGGTTAACTGCTCCACACTCGTCACCTAGGAACAGATGTGTTTACTTGTGCTGTTTCTTTTTACATACTTAAAACATGTCAGTTTTTGTAGAAGTTCAATCAAACATACACTCATTTCGTAATCTATTTTCCTGTCTTAGGAAGTTCACTTCCCCCTCACTGGACTGATGATGCATGTATAAATTATTATTTATTTGCATATTTGTCACACTTAATTCAGATAATCAAACTAATTCTAATTTTACGCAAAGATAACCCGATTAAATACAAATTACAGTTTTTAAATGGTTACTTTACTATTTAGGGTTAAAAAGCTGTCCAAACCTGCCTGACCGTATGTGAAAAAGTAATTGCCTCCTAAACCTAATAACTGGTTTTGCCACCCTTGGCCAGAACAACTGCAATTAAGGTAACTGGCAATGAGTGTTTCACATCCAACATTGGAGGGTTTTTTAAGCATGAACAGCTTATTTAAGGTCATGCCACAGCATATCGATCAGATTTAAGTCCAGACTTTGACTTGGCCACTCCAAAACCTTGGGTTTTTTTTTTTTTTGAGTCATTCAGAGGTCTGCTGCATAACTCAAGTGCTCCTGAGCTTGAGGTCAGAAACTGATAGCAGGACATTCTCCTTCAGGATTTTTTTGGTAGAGAGCTGAACTAATGGTCCCAGACCATCACACTGCCGCCACCATGTTTAACTATTGATGTATATATTTTCATGGAATTCTGCATTAGTTTTACACTAAATGTAACAGGACAAGTACATTCCAAATAGATTAGTATAATAGCAACTTTTGTCTCATCTGTCCACAGAATATTTAATTATCCCCAAAAGTTTTGTGTATAATCGAGATGTTTTTTGGCACGTGTGAGTCGAGCCTTTCTTTCTTTTTAGTTCTTGATTATTTATTATAAAAGTTTTCTCTATTTGTAGATAACTGATACATGTCAATTGCTTTGTTTGTCATCTGTTTTTGAATTTCTTTAGATCTTGGTACAATGTGTTGCCTTTTTAGATCTTTTAGCTTCACTTTGTCAGACAGCTTTTATTTGAGTGATTTCTTGATTTAACAGGTCTGTCAGTAATCAGGCCTGTGTGTGGCAAGTGAACTCAGCTTTTCACAAAAATAGTACTTTTTTCCCTTAATAAATGAAATCATCATTTAAGAACTGCATTTTTGATTAACTGAGGTTATCTTTGTGCAAATAAAAATTAGTTTGATGAAAAAAATTTAGGAAGGGGTCAAATACTTTTCCACAGACCTGTACAGTTAGCACAGTGGGGTCATGAGCCAGCTGGCCACAAGCCCAGTTAGCTCCCTTTTCATACATAGCAGAGCCTGAGGCACTGCCAAGCTGGTCCTGACTGGGCTCTTAATATGTCTATAGGGTCACATTCTAGGACTTTACATGAGCTTGGCAGACAAGCCCAAAGTATTTTGTAAGAGGAATAATACCCTTCATGGCTATTCATGCAGAATTTCTTCTTACCTTTAAGTGAAACAACCACACATTACACTGACGCTACTGAAACAGGTGTACAGCATCTCCAAAGTACAAAAATTATTATCTGCAAGTAATGAGCGTTCCCTTTGGCTGATGAATGAGCTCCTAAGCTTCATCAGCACCATCAAGGGACTTGAGAGTTCACTTTACACGTGTCTCTGTGTGCACACAGGGGAAATCATTCATCAAGGATGCTCTGAAATGTATGGCACACGGGCTACGGCACAAGTTCAGCTGTATCAGTAGGAAATGTGTGTCCATTAAGGAGATGGTGTTTCAGCTCCAGAGAGAGTGTTACATCAAACACAACCTGTGCTCTGCTGCTAAAGAGAATGTGGCTGTCATGGTGGAGATGATCCACTTTCAAGATCTCTTCCCTAAAGGGTGAGTAGCTGGTCTGGACAATATGTTGAAATATATTGTCTGTAGGCCCGTCCCTTCTCTTTTATCTGATTGTTTACCTTCCCTGGATTCTTATGCCAGTTTATTCTGTTCTTCCATGTATAGTAATAAAATCACATTTATTCCTGCCATTTGCAAGACCCTGATGTATTGTGCTTCCAAACATTAAATCACAGGCTTCATGTGAGTAATCTGCCTCTCTCTGCCCAGTCCATATGTGGAGTTGGTGAATATTCTCCTGAGCTGTGGAGAGGAGGTGAAGGAGGCGTTGACACGGAGTGTGCGGCTACAGTGTGAGCAAAACTGGGGGGCTCTGTGCGACAGCCTGAGCCTCTGCTCCTCCCTCGCCCCATCTTCCGCAAGCTCCGCAGATGAAAACGTCCGCCGCCCGCTACCTTCCCATACGGAGCCGGCGCAACCCCGCTCAACACGCCAAGGTGACAAGGACAAAGCTGGCAAAGCGGGCTTCAGTACTCACCCACGCAATCGCAGTCAGGGACCGCGTCGCCAGAGTCCAGAAGCCAGAGTGGCGGCTGAGCAGGAAGACCCCGAGGCCACTGACATTCGGAGGTGAAAGCACAGGAGACTATCCCGACCTATATGACCCACTTATATCATTTGAAAATCACACTTGCAGACTAATGCATACTTCTATACAATAACACACACACACACAAACACACACACACACACACACTTGTCCACACACAAACACATACACACACACACACACACACACACACACACACACTTGTCCACACACACACACACACACACACACACACTTGTCCACACACATACTAATTTCCAGACAAACTGAGCAGAAGGAAACAAGCCCCCACTTTTCCTGTCCTTATTCCACCCTCTCCAGTCATTCCAGCAGTCCCACATGGTAAACTTGCAGGGTAATTGTGGTGTAGCTTATACTGTTATGCCAGACAGTAGGCCATGATTTAGTTTTTTTAAATTTAATAATAATTGTTATCATCATTAGTTCAACTGTTAGGAGTATTTTGGCTCTAATATAGCATTTGTCAAATCATACAGTAAGTATGATTTGATTATATTTGTATTATTTATTTTATTCTTTATGCAATGTTGGAATATCAAAATGTACATAGAAATATACTTATCTATATTTATATAAACATGTATAAATATAGTTACAATATGCAATACTGACATACACTATGGTGTGCTGTCTGTTGTTCTCCTCACGGTATTGCACCCATTACACATTGGTTTGTAGATATGTAACATACACTATTTGTTGTTTCAAAGTGGGAATGTGTTGTTATAATTATAGATACTTGATGATTAAATACAAATTGTACAGGTTTCAAGTCCAGTTCTGGCACATATGAATTTTAGTGCATGATGGCAATGAAGCCAACAAACTAGTGCATTCTGAAAGTGAAAATCCACTCTAAAGAAGATGCAAATGTAATACTATGAATATGGACATTTCTTTCATACTTGTATTGAAAAGTCTCTCATAAAGCTAGAAATAAGACAGCTAAGACTGCATCGAGCACTGCTGTCTGGGCAACAAATGAATGGGAGACAAAAAAATAGCACACTCAGTTTTATGGACTCTTTGTTTCTCTTTGTAAGTATTAGTGATACTCTGAAATGTCTCATTTGGATGAAAAACGTGTCACATTGATTGTTAAAACGGCTTCAGAAATGTGTTTTAGCGACATTACATTTGAATGTGTACAGCTTCCGGAGAAATCATTGTTGTTGTTTTCACTGTCAAATGTTATACACTCTTTGCGTTGATTTTCCATTCGTTCGCTATCAGAGAACTGCAGCAATGCAAGGATGCTCTATCAAGTTTTGAAGCGTAGTCCTTTCAAATGTAAAAATCACACACATCAAGGTGCCTAAACTTGTTATTGTCCACACTGACCGCTTATCTGTGATTTAAGTGAATGGCTGGTACTTCATTATGGGTAGATTAAACATCAAGCTATTTTACAAAGATGTTGAGCCATGAAAGTCTTAGATTTTGCACTTTGGATGACTGTCAGTTTGTGTTGGACTGTTGCAGGTTGACAATAAGCTGCAGGTCTCTAATCAGACCTTACTCAAACACAGTGAGGAAGAAAAGAATATTTAATTTTGAGCAAGCCTGGCTCTCTTTAATAACCATAGCACCAAGTTCGGTATCCCCTTGTTGTCATTATGACTAGATTGAGCCTCTTTTTTTTTTTTTTTGAGAAGAGCCATGCTCCGGTGTCCCATTGGACAGGAAAAACTCTTAAGAGAAACCCACCAGATCTCCGGCCTCTCTAAAATAGCTCTTATCCTTCTCTGGTCCCTTACCTAGGTCAGGAGAGACATGAAGACCTGTTATTCTGCCTGTTAAAGCCTCAGGCAACACAGCGAGGACCCAGGAACTGGGTTAAGTCCACACACGGGGGCTCTGGCACTGTTATTCCAAATGTTATATTTACCGAGGCCACCAGAGAATTCCTCTGGGCCACAGCCAAAAGCCAGCAACACAGTGAGGCAGAGCGCAGCGGAGCAAGAAGGAGAGAGACATACCCGACTCTTCTTTTAATGTGATGATTCACTCTGTCTTTACTTCTCCTGGTGTTCTTCTTTTTTCTCCCCCTTTAGGTCACAGACACAGGCTTTGACCATTTCAGGCACACACACACTATACACCACATGCTGGAAAGCACTTGGTGCAAAAAAAAGTGCTCAGATTTTGTGGCTCAGTTTAGGACTCGTCACTTTATTTCCTGATGTACTTACAGTGAGATAATGTTTTTCCAGCCAGTCGTTTAGAGGTTGTTTTAAGCTCCACCGGTTTGAAGCATCAATGAGGCTTTCAGGCTTTTATTTTTTATTCTGTATGTAAGTTGGGATTTTTGTGACATCCCAGCCCGAGACATAAGCTAATCCTATTGAGAATGTACTGTTTGTGTGTAAAGTGACAATCTGTTCAGCTTCTGTCATTACGTTTGATATGGCTTTTTTTGTAATGTGTTTTGAATGGGCTTTCTGTATGTATTCAGAGTAAAATAAAACTAACCATTTTTCCTGTATTGTTAGTGCTTCGTCACCACATTCTGTGTTGTCATCTTTTAAGCACAAGGTTTCTGCTTTAGCTGTAAAAAGTAGAGAACATTGTCAAGTTTGTAACTCACCTGTAAGACATTGCTCTTATGATCTTAGAAATACCTTCAGACTCATGAAGTCAGATGTGTATTGTCATCATTAAAATATTTTTGTCTGTATTTTGTACATGTTGCATCTTTCAATATAGTTTTTATTTATGTCAAAGCAGCGTGACCAGATACGGTTTTGTGGCACAGCAAAAGACGAAGAATCCGAACACAAGAGAAGAGGTGAAACGTTCAGTCACTTTTAAGCAGGCTAGCAGAGGAGGCCCTGACGTCTCAGGTATACACACAGGTTAAAAGACACCGTACTCTCGCTTGGCTTGCCACCTCCATTTGACATTGAAATACAGCCTGTGTTTAAAGTTTCAAAGATTGGAAATATCTTCCCCATTGAAAGACCTAAACATTGACGTCAGCAGGTCTGGATTGTGTGCAATGCTTGGGGGTGGGTTCAGGGTGTCAGTTTTTATGAGTTGTCCCAACAGTGCACGTTGCCTCACTAAACATTTAGACAGCGTTCTGATATGAAAGGCATACTTCCAACAGTTTTGTGTGTGAGCTTTAAGTTATTCTAGGTTTAAGTTGAACACACTGAAATGTATTTGTGTTGGGAGCTTGTGCCCTTATTTGTTCCCGTTTGTTTACAGTGTAATAGGGAAGAAAGAAGGTCACAGGCCATGTCATAACATATCCTACTGCTTCTGCAATATCAGCACCTCTGCGGATCACTGTGAATCCGCACTGCACTCACTGCCAGCTTTCACCAACTCATCTCCAAGTGTGTAGTGATGTAAAATGACCACTGGGTGGTGACATGTTTCTGCTTATAAGAGCAGATGGTGAGTGAGTGTTTAATTTACCTAAATGATGCAGCAAATGCTTTTAAAGCTTATATGAATAGTTAGCTAAGTATTTAATATCTAATTTTCATTTGGTCTAAAGTGTCTAATCTAACGTGTCTTCACATAATTTCATCTTCTTTTCTAAGAGGAGGATACCAGGAACACTTTGACAGTATGTCTCCAGACATACTAACAGGGATTAACAGATGCATTTTGTTGTGTCATCCCCACTGATAAAATTCAGTTTGAGAAAATAATCTGTTGTCTTCTGTGGCTCTGAGAAAGATCTGATTCCAACATTTGGAAAAAATAACTGTGATGATGTCATTGGGGTTATCTCAGTTGCCTTAGTCTTACATTTTTTAACAAAAGCCTGTGTGTGTTGTGGAAGAAAAGTGTATTTAGGAGACAGAAATAGGCTAATGAAAGGTGCTATCGAGTTGCATTATGACAATGATGTATACAGTTCTTGACTGTTATTAGGGCAGATTAGGTAAAATTGTTTGTCCTCCTGTTATCTTATTTAATGTGTTTCTTGTAACTCCCTCATATTTATGTAAATGCCAAACTGCATTGTTGAAGGTAGCAACAATACATTGGTATATATGCCCTTCTGCCCAAACAATGGCTTTCAGCTGGACCAGCTTATATGATTGGTATTCCAGATGAGCTTTATCAGTGTGGTAGCAGCAGCATCACATCTGAGAAAAAGGCTGAGCAGCAGAGAGAAACTGTGCTTCTGAGCAGAGAAACCTGAGATCGTGGGCTATGGGTGCTTCGTGAACGTCGTCCCTGTGCTTTAGCGTGAACTAATGAATTAATGACTGGGTGTCCAGGTTCCATGAATGAATCATTTAAGAGTCTTTCAGGGTGAATGGGTGCACCCAACTTCTGTGTCCTGTTGGACTCAGAAAGATGGACGGTCTCTTATCAACCTAATGATGGTACAGTTTTATTTTACAGTGCACTGAATAATTATGTCTAACCTGTTTGACAGTATAAAACAGTTTCATGAGGGGAAATAGAGTGTGTTGCTCCCAGGGCAGAAAATGCTGACACAGCTCATTGTGTGAGGCTTGTGCAGGGCAGTATACTTTAAGATGGTGGACCACCAGTGTCATGGCTACCTCCCTCCGTACTTAGATACTGGCCATAGAGTATCAAACCAGTAACACCTAGAGCAACAGTCTGCTATTTTTAACAAGAAACCAGAAACTCAAGACACAGCACAGTGTTGTCAAACCACCCTGACAGGCCCTGCAGCACCATGAGAGTTGGGTGGTGCTGCAACTACAGGATACTCACTTGAGCCTCCACGTAAACTGTTACCTGTTTTTTTAGGTATTGTTTATTCATTGTGTGGGGTAGTTTCCTTCCCAAAGTCTGTGGTGAATTTAAATGGGGTGGGGCTGCCTTCAGGGGTAACAACACTCAAACAAACAAGCAGTAAATAACACTTGAAAGACTAAGGAAGTTTAAACTGTATTTCTTTTTTTAGCTCTTTCTGGTATTTCTGCTGTTTTGAGTAAATTCTAAAACCATTAATTCACAGTTTTTTAGGAAAAGATTTCAAGCAAATTGTATTTAGAAAAACACATTCTCCAGTTTTTTATGGTTTATTAATGAAAAAAATATTTTTATGTTTGCTTTGAACCTTATAAGGTTTCCTTAATAAGGGAATGATAAAGGCTAATGATATCTGAGACAGAGGTCCACAGTCATAATGAGATAAATTGCACAGGAATTTGTGTGCATGTGGTGTTTCTTAGAACAATTTAAAATACAATTTTGTTTGAGTAAATCTAATGACAAGTAATTTCAACCTACTTGCATTATGTACACTATTGTGGGTTTAGTAGGTGTACTTCTTTTGAAGATGAGGGAGACCACATAAAAAATATATAGGTGTCACCTGTTTCTCAGTAAGTGAAACTATGATATGATCAGTGCACAGCACAGATCTGACCAAAGTAAAATTAATCAAGCTCTCACACTCCATTATGTGCTGAAAATAGCAGCAGCTTATTTTAATGAGATTGCTATGCTGTACTTTGCTGTGGGCTTAGATTATAACAAGTCCAACGAAATCCAACCACTACCATCTAGCCTGTTTAATTATCTATCTATCTATGCTGGTAAAATACAGGGCCTGAACGGCTGCCAAAGGCTGATATAGTAGAAGCATTTGGAAGATTTGGTTGCAAATATTAGACCTTGAATTTTAACCATTTGTAGTCCGTTGCTTTTCAGTACACTTACATTTAAATATGTTTTTTCAGTCTAGATTTAGGGTTCAGATAAATTTCCTTTGATCATCAATATATTTTCCTTATAATAACTCCTATCGATGATTCAAGGCGCCCCAGTAAATCGAGTGCATGTGCCATTCATTGAAAAGGAGTGCTGTCGGCAATGACGTCACAGCAATCATCAAATCACACGTTAGAGTCGGACACACGTGGGCGTGGCTGAGAGGGAAATCCTGACACCTATTGGCTGGTGGCTGGTGTACGGGCGGGGCTTGTAGACGGAAGTGTCTCCCGACTGGCCCAGCTGTCATCTAGAAGAGAGAGGAGACCATTTACGCCGGCTGCCTAGGAAATGCAGAAAAAGGAAAAACGCTAAAATATGGTAATATCAAAACGATAAGGTCATGACGCCGAAGTGAAGGTAACTATGCCCGACATATCACTAACTACACATGTGTATCGATGCGTTACAACTGCGGTTGCGGTAGCGTTGTGTTATTTCAAAATGTGGAAATGATGACAAGGGTTAGTAGGCTGTGTGACATTGAGCATACAGGACACGAAACAGACGAGGTCGTTTAAAGAGCCATTCACCATTTCTAACTTTTAGCTGTCATGTCCTGGAAAATTCCGTCGTGCTGTTGACGATAACGGTGTCGTGTAGGTTAACGAAACTTTGAGCGAGCCGTCGCAGCCGTTAATGGCGTTTGTTGCCTCCTAGCTGGGTTTGCAAATATGCTACGACGTCTCTGCGGTTGTCGGCTATTATCCTAGCCTAGCGGCTTCGTGAAGGGAACTACCCCAGATTCAGAACAGACAGGAGACGTCATCAACATTTTCCTGTATTTAAATGGTCGCATATGAGGAGGTCATTGCTGAAAAAGGAAGATTACTCGGTAGGTGTATTGCTGTAAGTCACCTCAGCGCTTTGGCGTTCATAGAAACTAAAACGCATGAACGTACTTTGAAAATGACTGCTGGGATCTGCATGATTAATAGGGCACATGGAAGGTGGCGGAGCAGCTGTTAGCTCGCTGCTAGCTGCGTAAACGACCTTTGGAGACGTCAGTTTCACCAGCTCAAGCTGTTAGCAGTCTGCGCTGGTTAGGCTGGGTGTTTTCCGTTCTCGACTGCCTGCTATCCGAGTGTTATATGCCAGCCAGGCCTCCCGTGGCCAAGCGAGTCAATGATTTAATCTCACTGATTGCATCACAAGACCAGGCAGGGTGCAGCCCGAGCACATTCACTGCGTTTGGCGAGGCTTGTGTTTTTTTTTTTTTTTGAAGGCCAGATCAGCTTGAGGTGTAACGGCCTTCTGTTTTTTATCCCTCCCCCTTGCCTTCCCTACCCCTCCCCAACTCACATTTTAGGATAAGAAGGTGAAAGCCAAAAGTCAACTGAAGCTTTACTGGGTGTCCTAAATGGGGGACTACGGGTTTGGAGTTCTGGTAAAGAACAGCAGTGGTAACAAATCTGCTTTCCCTGTAAGGATCCCTCCTCACCTCCAACCCCAGCACCCTCACCACCCCTCCAATCCTCCCAGCCCCCCTTCCTTCGTAAACAACACCTGCTCCACCAATGGGGGCAGTGCCTGGCTGTTCCCTGCTGTAGCCCAGCACACTAACATGCAAGATGAGATTCTGGAGTCAGACAAGTCCAAGGCGTTGGACCTCCAGGACATGCAGGAGAAGTCTCAGGTCCAGACCCAGCCACAGGCCCTGTCTCCGAGCCAACAGGAGGCTGGTGGAGGCCTAGGAGAGCTTGAGGGAGCTCTGCCTGAAGATGGCTCACTGGAGAAGGGTTCTTTGGAGAGCAGCGGTGGGAAAGAGAAGCTGAGGGTGGAGTCTCCAGTGCTAAGTGGGTTTGACTACCAGGACAGCCTTGGAATGGGTACTAGCTGTGCACAGTCCACCTCCTCCTCCTCCTCACTGACCAGCTTTAACAACTGGTCCCCCGCTGTCCCATCCAGCCAGTCTCCAGTGGTAGGGGAAGATGTTGGAGGGTTCTTCGGTCCAGGTGGCTCAAACACCAACGGACCTCCCCTGCTTTTCCAGAACTTCTCCCACCATGCCGGGCCTGGCTTTGGAGCAGGGGGTAGTTTCTCCCCGCAGATTGGACCGGTCTCCCAGCACCACCCACCCACGCCTCACCCCCAGCATTACCACCCCCACGGTCAGGGGGTACCACAGCAGCACCGGCGTTCCCCAGCTAGCCCTCATCCACCCCAGCCCTCCTTTCCTCCACATCCCCATCGCACTGGACCATTCACTCAGCTGCTCCACCTCACTCCTGCCCAGAACAAACCACCCTCACCTTGGGGAAGCTACCAGAGCCCTTCAACTCCCACATCCACCTCCTGGAGCCCTGGTGGCTATAGTGGCTGGGGAGGCACACAGGGAGTTCGAGAGTACCGGCGGGGGGTAGGTGGAGGCATGACAGGCCTCAACTCCATTTCTCCACTGAAGAAGTCCTTCCCCAACAACCAGGTAAATGAGATTGTCACAACTATCTTAGACACTGCTAAATATAAAGCAGATATGAAGCAGACTTTGCATGAATTGATATGATAGTACACAATACAATTCATCATCTGTCCTCCAGGTCCCATCTCAGAAGTTTCCCAGAAATAGCTCTGGCTTCAGTCACAAGGGCTGGGTGGAAGACAGTATGAGCCGCAGTGACAGCATCTACCCTTTCCAGGTAAGCACTTCATATAAGTATATGGTCAGCATAACTCAATTTTCAGTAAGCATCATACAAAGTAATTTCTTGTATATTAACCTCAGCTGATTTTGCCTGGAATGGCAGCAGACTTGAACTTACACTCACTATAATAAAATTTATCTTCAGGGACAGATCAGGTTAATTCTTTGAAACATGCTCATCTGTATCAGATGTAACAATTAAGCCACATACCAAAGCAGGATATGTTAAGCCAGCTAAATGGCTGAATTGAAACGTATTGTGTTTACTTACGCCTTAGGTCTTATCTAGATCATTGGCTTCTGTGAGAGCAGTCTTATCATCTGCTCTGATCACATGGTTTTCCTCTTGTCCTGATTTGAGAAGTCTTGTGCTCTACTGCAGCTTTGCATGCTCCCAGCCTATTTAAATACAAAGTAATGCAACCTCACTTGTGTTATGTATTACTCATTCTAGTGGTTCTTAGTTTTTATACTTGTTTCAAATTTAAATGCATACCTTTAGCTTGGGCTTTATTAAAGCTACTTACATAGCGTATCTTACACTGTTAGATGTTTTTTGATTGCAGAGATATGCAGGTTATTTTGTGTTTTGTACCAGACTCTGGGCTTCATTTTCTGTTTACAGTGCTTTCTCAGAAAGGTCTCTGCAGGGAGATTCTCTGCAGTTTTGTATTAACTATTAGCATTGTAGCAAACTATGTCAGGACTCTTGCAGCTTGTGTTGCTTTAGATGGTGTAGTGGGAAGTGAGGAGGCTAATTGTTGTCTTCCTTTCTTTCAGCAGGAGAGGACAAGGTCCTTTGATGGTTTCAGTATGCACTCTCTGGAGAATTCTCTGATTGACATTATGAGGGCTGAGCAGGATTCCTTGAAAGGTTGGTTCACACACTATCAATGGTAAAAGGGTTTTCTTTCCTTTGCTGTAGATAAATACAGCTGTTTGTCACATCCGTTATTATTTAATATTGCTGACTGATTGTGTTGATGACAGGATTTAAGTTTAAAGTGAATGCTGTTGGATGGCTAACATAACAGAAACTGGGTCAATGCACGTTTATGATGCCGACTTCAATCATGCAGGTTATCATGCAAAATAACCTAGTTAGATAATGATAATTAGCAGGGATTGCATGCCTGGAAAGATAGTTTGATGAGAGAGTTCCTCATTTGTAAGCAAAACTTCTTTATTTCAAGCAACTCACAGTTGAGAAATATGGCTTCTTTTTGTCCAGTGAAATCAAATAATTTGAGTGAACATGAGAATGAGAAGCAGTCAGATGTGTTGCAGTTCATCTCATATTACAGCACAATGTTTTACTCTCCATAATTCATAAAAACAATTACCTGCTGCATTTTTGCAGTGTCACTTTCTCTTAGTAACATTAAACATTTCAGTTTAGTTTTCTGGCTGCCAGAACCCCTTTTTTCCATCATAGCCAGCTCTACTAATGTTTTTTTAGGCCAGCTGATGCATGCTCCTTCCTTTTAGAAACTTCTCCTTGACTGTTTATAAAGTCTTCCTACCATTCGTCATGAGGGTGTTTTCCATCACTTGGTTGAATTCTGCTTCTACATAAATAAAAAAATCCTTAATTTGCATAGTTGACAAGTCAAGCACACATTTTTTGACTTATTCAGTATTTGAGTTGTCTGCCAAATTTTTCACAATTTCTCTAAATGCGTCCTATCAAGGGATTGTGACCTGTAGATTTAGAACAGAATACATTACACAGAACTATTTAATTGTAACCTGTTGAGCTATTTGTAAGGGATTTTGGTTAATTTAATTATTTGTTCAGTAAGGAATCATTTCAGGACATGTTGTACTGAAGCCTCTCATGTAGGAAGTTACAGCCTTCTCACCAGGGTGGAGTTGGGCTTCCACCAAGCAATGTTATGTAAATGACATGCATACAAATATCGTGTGCTGTAGGAGAGGTTAGGGCTTCAAATTAAGCCCTGCCAAATGCAGATGCAAAGAAAATATGGCCATTTAGAAGAAGATGCTTCTACACCTGTGCCATGCTAGATGTTAACGTTAAAGTTCTTCTCTTAGGTTTAAGGTCAGACTACACTTGTGATGTTATCTGCTGAGTCCATCAGTGACAGAGAAATCCCATCCTATGACAGCTACTTAGGTGTTTTTGTTACATTTGGTACTATAGGGTTTAAAAGTAGCACTGTTTCAGAATTTTGGTATCTTCCTGGTACCGATGTATCAGTTCTGGTGCTATCCTTAGTCTAAATTGCTGTGCTAGTCGCTGTGGTACATGAACAAAATGGGTTGTTGAAATAAGATGAGACCAGAGAGGCTTCTAGAAAAATATGTTGTTGGTGAAATTTCTGTTTGTAATAGTGGTCGACTGATTAAACAGTCGATTACTTGGGCCGATTCTTGACATTTCTAATTAATCATCATTGGGAGATGCCTGTACTCATTGCTGGCTGGTTAATAAAAACAAAATGTTTGCAGACACATCAACACCCTACATTCTTAACATATCACATACATGCGAATGAAAATTACCACGTATGAATGTGTAAGATTATTTGGGTACACTAGTGTGAGTAACTCACTGAGGGGCATTTTAGTAGCAGATCTGAAAATACAGTTAGTTTTTATCCTCTCTGTGACCATGGATGGGGCTCAACTGCTCCACTCAGAGCAGATGGGAACCGGGAGAACAGGGGGAACCCAGGTGAGGGGAGCCTTAAGTAGTTTAAGTAGTACGTCGTTACATCTGCACACCTGCATGATTAAAAGTGAGTGAAGAGCCAGTAAAATAGAAACTGTTAAACTCTCAACATAACAAACATCCCATGTCTTATGGATGTTCCAAGAGTCTCTTGCATTTTAATAGCTGCACCCTGACTCTGCAAATTAAATCAAATCTCCCAGATATCATATATTTCCACTCTTGTTGTAAGTGCACTACACAGCAGGAACGACCATTGCTGACAGCAGCAGCTCTTGTGGGGTGTTCACAGACAATTTCTGAAAGTTTTTATTTATAGACTTTCATAATTCATATTTAAATTCAGCATATTTGTGTTGCATTTGTAATTTTTTATTTGTTTTTTTTATCGGGGACCCAATAACTGGACAATTCACGATGGTTGTTGCTTCGAAGCAACATTGTTTGCTGAATTGCCTTAGCAGTGTTTTTACATGTCTTTTCTACCATTTGTCTACCGTATAAAAAGCCATTTCAAGAGTGTTTTGTGTTGTTTTACATGCAGCGAGGAGTTATGGCAGAAGACGAGGTACAGTTTTTCAGTGTGTCGTTATTTATTTTTTCCTCTTTTATTTAGAAAGCAGTAATGACACCGAAAACGAGGACTTGTTTTGGTTCCTTCTGTTTTGTCATTGTCACTGATTATTCTACCTTTTTAGCATTTTAACCCCCTTCTTTATGCAGGTAGTTACAACCTTTAAAAGATTATCTGCCAAAGCCTTGTAGCTATAACACAGCTTTTGGTCTCATAAAAATAGTGATGGTTGTTTTTGTTCGGCATATTTTTTACATTATTTACATTAAATCAAATACAATAATCAAAATATTTTAATTGACGTTAATTTTTGTATTTCAAATCTCAACAGTTAAACAACAAGTTATTTTTGTCCTCCGTAGTGGGGATTCAGTATGTATAATCTACATCATTCTCTCCACTAGGCCATTCCTCTCTGTTCCCCATGGAGGATGAACGCTCTTTTGGAGATGATGAGTCAAGTGACCAGGGCCTTCCTGGCCTTGGCTCAGCTCACGGTTTCCACCATCTCAATGGTGAACGGGTGGAGCGATATTCTCGCAAGGTGTTTGTTGGAGGGCTCCCCCCGGATATAGATGAAGGTAAAGACATTACAGCTACAGAAGATGCTTCACTCAACTCAGTTTTTTTTTTACTACAGTGCTGTAGATCAGATGCTATAGCAATCAAACTATTTTACACATCTTGCTATACAGTATAGTTAATGTTTGAATTGTAAAAAAAAAAAGAAGAAAAAAATTGCATTCACACTACTCTTCAAAGTTTGGGGTCACTTGATAAAATGTCCTTGTTTGTATGAAAACATACATGAAATTAGTTTTAATAAGAAATATTGCACAATTAGGAAATAGACCAATTTGAATTCATGTAATAATTGTGCCCTTCAAACTTAGCTTTTGTCAAAGAATCCTCTATTTGTAGTAATTGCAGACTGGCAGACTTTGGACATTCTAGTTTTTAATTATTTTAGATAATCTGAGGAGATTTCACTCAGTACTTCCTGAAGCACCTTCCACAAGTTGGATTGGCTTGATGGGCACTTCTTACGTACCATATGTTCAAGCTGCTTCCACAGCAGCTCAGTAGGATTGAGGCCAGTGACTGCGAGGACCGCTTCATTATACACAGAATACCAGCTGCTTCGTCCCTAAATAGTTTTTTTATTTTTTTATTTATTTTTTTATGTTAGTTGTTTTTTGTTTGGATCTGCACTTGATTTCATTCTCCTGCTGCAAGATCAGTTTTCTTTTCACCTGTCTTCTGGATCTTTTGCAGGCACTATTTAATTTAATTTGCATTGCTAGTTGAGGACTTGTCAGATATCTGTTTCTTAAATTAGACACACTAATGTATTTGTCCTGTTACTCAGTTATGCACTGGGCCCTCACACTCCTCCTTCTATTCTTGTAACAGCCAGTTTGTGCTGCTCTGTGTAGTAGTACAGTGTTTAATAAGATCTTCGGTTTCTTGGCAGTTTCTTGCATAGTACAACCTTAACTTCTCAGAATAAGAATAGACTGGTGAGTTTCGGAAGAAAGTTCTTTGTTTCCACCCATGTCGAGATTTTTATCAAACCCACAATGGCTGATGCTCCAGATACTCAACTAGTTTAAAGAAAGCCAGTTACATTGCTTCTTTAACACTTTTTGGCTGTGCTAACATAATAGCAAATTGTTTTTCTCATGATCGATTAGCCTTTTAAATTGCTAATTATTTATTAGGAAATACAGGAGTAATGTTTGCATGTTTGCTAATATTGGTTTCTCTATATACTTGTGTAGTTAATTCATTAAAATATATTGTTTCCAATTAAAGAAGTAATTTACATTATTAACAAGGTCTGCACACTTTATGATCAATTTGAGGATATTTAATGGGCAGAAGAAATTAACTATTCATTTAAAGGAAAAATAAATGTATGAGTGACCCCAAACATTTGAATGCTAGTGAACTACTCATTGAGTTACTTACTGGTTTTATGAGTGAATTTCATTTTTCAGATGAAATTACAGCCAGTTTCCGTCGGTTTGGTCATTTGTTTGTTGACTGGCCTCACAAGGCAGAGAGCAAGTCCTATTTTCCTCCAAAGGGTAAGTGAAACCAGAGTCAAAAACATATATGCTGCAGAGTGTTGGGTCCACAGAATAACAACAATGCACGTTTATCTCTGTGTGTCTGTCTGTGTGACCTTTCCAGGATATGCATTCCTGCTGTTTCAAGATGAGAGCTCCGTTCAGGCTTTAATTGATGCCTGCATTCAGGAGGATGGCAAACTTTACCTGTGTGTGTCCAGCCCCACTATCAAAGACAAGCCTGTAAGTATGTTTCTATGCCACATCTGCCACATGCTTGCTGTTCTGGTTGCCCAAAGTATGAAAGTAACACAGGGCATCATAGATGCTCTGTCATGGTGTTATATGGTCATAGTACCCTTATTTAAAATTTTAGCCAAATGAGGCCTTTACTTTATTGTTTTTCTCTCAGAGCCTGATTAATAACTATGTATGGAAGTGAAATATTTTTGTGGTACTGATCTCTTTCCATGTTGTGCACCCACAACACAGAAGGTGACTTCACTCAAGAGGCTTTCTACAAAAATCTCTGGCCACAACTGATGACATCCTACAGTGGCAGGAAATTTAACCAAAGAAATTTGTTAATCCATATTAAATAAGCCACTTTATTTCTCAGTTTGACTTTAATCTAAGTTGTATCGTGCTTATAAGGGAGGATAGGCTGAGTGAGAGAAACTTAATGTGTTTTTTCTTACTGTTCTTGTCGTCTTGGTTTGGGTAGGTCCAGATCAGGCCATGGAACCTAAATGACAGTGACTTTGTAATGGACGGCTCTCAGCCATTGGACCCGAGGAAGACTATATTTGTAGGAGGTGTTCCTCGTCCCCTGCGTGCAGGTATGTGTGCGGTAACCACTGTTTGCGCTGCATTTCGATCACTGCAAATGTTTAGCCCCATTAACTTGCATTGTGCATCACTTTTCCAGTGGAGCTTGCCATGATCATGGACCGTCTGTATGGGGGAGTGTGTTATGCTGGGATTGACACAGACCCTGAACTCAAGTATCCCAAAGGGGCAGGGCGAGTGGCCTTCTCCAATCAGCAAAGCTACATTGCAGCCATTAGTGCCCGATTTGTTCAGCTGCAGCATGGGGAGATTGATAAACGGGTAGGTTGATCTGATGTTGGTAGCAATTCAGGTCTTGAAAAATGACGAGCGGATGTTCATGAAATATTAATGTCCACCTATTCAACACGCTGCTGTGCCTCGAGTTTTTCTCAACCGCCATTTTAACACTGGTTTCATGTCCATTTCATCTCTTCCTCTCAGGTGGAAGTCAAGCCATATGTCCTGGATGACCAGCTGTGTGACGAGTGCCAGGGCACCCGCTGTGGAGGGAAGTTTGCTCCTTTCTTCTGCGCCAACGTCACCTGTCTTCAGTACTACTGCGAGTATTGCTGGGCAGCCATCCACTCCCGTGCTGGCCGTGAGTTCCATAAGCCGCTGGTGAAGGAGGGAGGGGACCGACCACGACACATCTCCTTCCGCTGGAACTGAGGCGAGAGGGCAAGGGAGGGGGACAACACATGATCGGGGAGGGATTGCGAGAAAGGGGTAGTTAGGGAAAAGGGTTTGGGATATGAAAAATAAATGCACTTTTCTTTTAAGTTAAAAACAAAATACTTAATTTATTTTTTATTTTTTTTAATTGGGCCTTCAAAAAGAAGTAAATACTAAGAGAGTGAAATCCCATTTATGTTTTGACTTGTGTGCATGAGCATTTGGATGCATTAGATTTGGATTTAGATGTTTTCTGACTTGACTGTACTTTTTTTGTGCTAGCTGGCAAAGCTGCTTACATTTGTTGTCAAGAGTAACATAAAATTTAAGTGAGTTTCATCATACCTAAATCAGTGTACTATGAAAGTTGAGTTTAAGAAGGGTGCATTTTCTTACTTTTTGCTTGCAGGATTAGTGAACAACTGTACCGTTTACCAAAGGTTGAGTGCAAAAGGTTGGGTTGAATGGAGGAGGAACGCCGTTTCAGATTGTCAGATAGCTTCTGGCCACGTCACAACACAAAATCTCCCCTCAGTCTGGCACACAAGTTTAGATTGCTGGCATGTGTTTTTAGGTCTTGGTTTAGAAGTCGACACTTTGCAACCAGAAAGAGCAAACCAAAGATTGGTCTAAAAATACATCATCAAAAGCAGATGTTGGTCTGAGGGTTTTCAGCATACAACGTCCTCTTGTCATATGACGGGTGAAAAGGCTGACGTTTCAGTTGGTAGGTTTCAGCTAATAAAGACACAGCCCTCAGGGCTCAGGTATTGGCAGTAGTATTTGCTCACTTTATATTGTCAGGGATATTAGCACTGGAAGCTAACATGCTAATGTAGTACAAACTAATGGGAATGCACAGTCCAGTCTCCCCAAGCTGTCCTCATGATGTACCACTGCACGCTCTACCATGACTGGAGCTTCTATCACAAGTGTTGTGGTTGGATATGGTAGTAGCTAGAATTTGCTGTCACAGAGATAAATATATTATTTTATACATGGCCTGCTGATTTTTGTACAGTGTTTTATAGCTGATTATTTTGTCATGAACATATATACATTTATTATGCACTACTTTTCTAAATATTTTTTTCAATAGTCATTTTAGGCACATTTTTCACAGATGGGAGAACTCCTTTTGCAATACCTCATTTTTTTCACTTGGTGAAAAATAATTTTGTACCTTTGTTACTAAGAGATCTGCATTTATGGTAAACTTAATTTAAAAAAAAAGAATGATATTAATATAATTTTCAATTAGCTTTTATATATTTAAGTGCTGGTAAATCTGAAAATTGTCTGGTGCATCAGTGTGATTCTGTAGATTAAGAAAAAAAAAAAGGCTATCATTAGCTGGTCATATATGGGTTCTCCTCTGTTCTAATAACATAATTACAGGATCCTAAGGCATGACAAGACCTTTCTAAACTGATTTTGATAGTCTTGAAAATATATTCTGATATTTCACTCCTAGGTGTAATCAGTAACATTATCAGTAGGGTACATGTTTTGGCTTTGGTCAATGTGAAATCTTCCCTTCTATCACCGGAGTGGATATCGGCTGTTTGAATATTTAGATCCTCTTTCTGGGACTGCCTGTAAGTTCTACTTATTCTTGGCATGCATAATGTAATACAAAAATAACATGGCTAGTGTTAATGCAGGACCTAATGTAATGCACTAGATCTCCTTTTTCCTTTTCAACTTTCTTTTCCTTCTCTCTTTGAGATCACCTCTCTTGTAGCCTCTCTTTAAATGATGGAGTCTGCCTTCCTTACACAGACATGATGTTTATGCAATCTACACAGTGACAACACTTTGGATGCGTTTTGCAATGTAGAGGACACTCAGTAGGAGACTTAATCACTTGACCCCCCTTTGTGATGTGGCATGCTTTGGGACATAACCTGAATGTGATTTAATGTTGCAAGTTAACTTTGAGCCATTATGTGCAATACTTATTCTTTCCAGAAACAAGTCTCTGCAGTGTAAGTCATTTAATCCATATGAATCATGCAGTCATTTACACATTATTTGTTTCCTATTGTTCATGCTGATGTCTGCAAGAAAAAAAGACTAATTTATACCTGAATTTATTTTTAAACATTAGTTTTGTGCTTATTTACTTATTTTGCTACTACCATGCTACTGTGATTGAAAACATTGTATATACTAGGTCAATAATGTATTTAGCATTTGCTCTATTTTCAATTGAAATGTATAACTATCATTTTGATCAGATTTTTTGTTATATTTTTGAGGTGATGTGTTAAATTTGTTGATGTGTCTAGTTTTTCTAATTGCTGTATTGTGCTCCCCACTTCCAGATGAAAAGAATATTATGTCTGTTAGTATTACTTGATTGCAAAATTTCAATAGTTTTTAATTGTGTGCTGGGAAGGTTATATTTATTAACTTTTTTTTTTTTTTTTTTTTTTTTACCTGATATCATTTAGATTTTTATTAAGTCATTTCACATTTATACGTAAGTTCCAATTTTTATATTTTCTTCCTGTTTAATTTCGCTACAAACGGACGTCAGTTTTTATAGTTGGTTTGTAGTAATGAAGTAAAACAAATATCTAATGTCATATATTCATTTGCTGCCAACTGTTTGTAACTGTATGCATACATTTGAAGTATTTGTAATGTGAGATGTTGAACGAATAAAACAGCCGTCAGGAAGAGTTATATGTAGAATGTTAATTCACAACAATTTAGGCTTTAAGTTTTATTTTCTTCCAGTAAATGGGAGTCTCATACTGGATGCCGTTGTTGAGTGACAAAACTTTTTTGGCACATCTGGCAAAATAATTTGAATTGGGTCAGACTTATTTATAGCCTGAAGTGTCTTTTGGACCTTAGTGAGTTATTTTTGTTGCACCACCATTCTCCTGACCTTTGTCTCATTAAGCCTTTTTTTTTTGTCTGATAACTATCTTTTCTCTTAATGACAGGTACACAAATAAGTAGCACAATGTAGTCAATGGACTTAAAGATTTTACAACCACAACACACAAACACAGTTTCTCTTCACATAATTACTGGTGGTCTTCCCAGACGATTACACAGTAAATTGTAATAGCTGTCCTAACTTACATTAACTAGTTACCTTTTCTCTGTTAGCAACAATATCTACTAGTTTTAATCAAGTTAGTTATTTGCAGGGTAAAACAAGGTTTTAAGTGTAACTTGAGGCAATTAAGTCCAGTAGCAACAAAAGAACCAATTGCATTACAAAACCAGTGTCTAATTTAGAAATGTAAGAAATGTCCAAGCTAGTTTCAATCGGGCTCAGCTACTCTGGCACAATTAGAATCTGTTTCACCGACCCAAGTTGAGCCAAGAATACTGGGCTTTCTATCTTCACCTGCTCTTGGACCACTACTAGTATTTGTCAGTGAGGAAGGGCAAATACATATTTTTTTCTATTTCCTTCCCGCACAGTGTGCTGCTGCCAGTGAAATATTTCATGGTTATTCAGCGCTTTAGCAGTGAAACCTTGACTAAAGGGAATGTGAATGAAATGGAAAGTTATGCTTATCGGCTGTTTGAAACACAAATTACACAAATTATGGTTACTAGCAGCTGGTTTTCAATATTTAAAAAAGTAAACCTGATTTCTGATCAGGTTAACGTAACTTTCAAATTCAAATACAGACGTTTGTGGAAATGTCACATCAGTTAGCCCAGTGTGGATAAATTTGGTGTTTAAAATGCACGCTGCATGTTTCACTTGAAATTCCTCAGTTGTTTGAAATATATCTAATAAGTATCTAAACAAAATCAAGTGTACATCTAAAGTAACTTCTCCAGTTATTCAAACTCAACTGTGAGTGTACGACGGTAAAGAAGTTTTGTTAGGACAAAATAAAATTCCTGGGTCAGTTTTTTAAACTTAGTTGTTTTTTTTTAAGGCGATTTCTTTCCTTACTAAATTCAATAATTAGCATTTACAGGGTAGTTTTCTCATAACAAACTATCAGATTTTTATTTAGTTTCATCTCCGTGATGTACTTTTTATTTTATGGGTATGATGTTGTTTTGCATGTCTTTATAATAATTTTATGTATAGTCATATTTGTTTTGTGTGCTTTGTTTATGGTTGTTTAAGAAGGACTATTAACACTCTATACATAGACTCCAAGGCCCTGTGCTGTGTACGCACATTCAGTAATAATTTACATATATGAATATACCTTTCTTTTGTAACAAAAAAAAAAATCTTAAATTCAAATCTGAAAGAAAAAAAATCTAAAGTTAATGCATTCAGTAGTAGCATACATGAAACTTCAAATTACCTCAAACTCCAGTGCTATAATGCAATAATAATCTAAAAATTGCAACAAACTAATTAACGCGTTTAGGAGATGCACATAAAGGGGCATTTTGCTATAACGTTGCAGTACTTTCTTAGATAAAAGAACTTTATATACTGCCGCTGAGAAATGTGTAGTGATTTCTGAGACCTTACACGTACCTGGGGCTTCTAGGTATTATTTTATTTAGAACTATTTACTCACTACGGAAATGTGGCGTTTTGGACAGAGTGAGGGAGGCGAAGCCCACGCTGGGTTAATACTGCCCCCTGCTGGATGACTATGACAGTGCTACAAACGCCGTAGTGAAGAAAAATAATCCTCACGACAGGTGCAAACCAGGTGTTTCATTTTTCTTTTGTATCATCTGACAGATGAAAAGTTGTCGCTACTGAAGTCTGTGTTTGTGCCTCACTTTGGTTTACAGCGAGGCTCCAGTCAAAGAGGTGACCGGACCATGGACCAGACTGAGCCCCGCTCTCGGTGTCCGAGGCCGAAGCAGCGCGGGAACAAGCGGGTTGGAGGTGGAGAAAGACGGTCTGTCTTAAAAGTCAAATTAGCAAACCCCAGCAGCGACATTATGACCAAGAGGGCCACAAAGAGGGACAAAACATGGATGGGATGGATTGAGACCTCCGCAAACAAAACTGGTGCCACCTTGAGCAGAAGAGAAAAGCAATGTATGTTGGTCTTTTATGTGTTAATTTAAATAGTTTAAGTTAGCAGGTTAGGTTAGCTGTAGCACTAGCTGTTATTTCTACATGTGGAATAGAGAAACAAACTTGGCACCAGACTAGCTCTCCTTGGTGAACTGAGTAAATAAATGACACACTTTTCCAGCCATGGAGAACTGAGGGGTCACTGGATGATGTAAGCAGGAGAAATCAAAATTATGTGTGTTTATGTTAATTTTAATGGCTAAGCTATTAACAGTTGAAAATTAGCCCTTTGGCTAACACAACATATTTACAGTACTTGCTCATCTGTAAAGGCTAAAATCTATAAAGACTGGGAACAAACGTTCAGATTTTTTATTTATTGTATTAATAAAAAAAAATAAAATGATTTTAGTTAAATGCTGTTTCACCTTAGGTTGACCACACAGATGAGGGTCTGCTATTTAATTCCCCCCAAAAACCTTTTTAAGATCTGCTTCCTGAGGTCATGGTCTTAAAAATAGGTGACCCTGGTTTACACTTCAAGAATAGCTGGAGAAACAAACGAAACGTAAATGTCAATCACTGACAAAGATGCTGTAAGCTTACTTAAGCAATATACAAAGATCTGTAAGGAAAAGCTGCATATTCACATGGAGGTTTTTTTTTTTTTAATCAGGTGTTGACACTGGTTCTCACTCCCTTGATGGAAGTGTTTTCTTTTTCTCCCAAAGCCCCAGCCGCAAAGCCACAAATGAGGAGGAAAAGGTAGGCTTTATGCAAAGTTTGCAGTATGGTCAACAACAATAAGGAAAAACAATATCCTTAAAAATATTTAGTTCGTTAATTAAGTTGAACTTAAAGTGATTTTGGGTTAGTGACACAAAAACTGTAAAATGTAAATTCCATATATGTAGTTTAATTTTAAGATAACAAATTCCCCTAACTTTCACACCGGTACTCACGCTAGTCAATACAATTTAAACTGTGTGTGTTCTAATAAATCCAGTGAACCGTTCAAGCCAGCATCAATGTTACCAGCATCACTCTTCTTAATATACCAAGCCAGTGGTCGCCGAGAACAAGTCCTGTTGATAAAACTGCTTAATCTGGAGTTCCTCATCTACCATACAGACAGTACATTGTTTGCTCTGTACCCATGACTCACACCATCCAGCTCTTTCATTTATCCTTATTTCTTTTTCTGGGAACATGTCACCTGTTCTGGATATAGGCCAAGCTTTCCGTTCTTAGGACCATCTCCAAGATGCTGGAGGAGAACCAGCTTATCAGACAGAGACTGGCTGCCCTCAGCCAGGCCAACTGAGGCTGCACTGATTGAATGAAATGGCTCACAGCCGTAACTGATCATTTAACTGCAGCCTGTCTAAAGACATCATCAGTGTTTTAATTTGCTGGTACATTTAGTTCCTTAAGTATGCAGCGTTAAAGCCAATGTTAAAAACAAGGCACAATTTTTGGGTTCATCTGTGTTTGTATTTACCGCTGAAGTGCTGTGTTTTCATAAAGCAACTGGCGTAAAAATGTATTCGTCAGAGATAACAGTCTTTTACATGGCGTTATCTTATTAAAGTAGTCCACATTCAAATCTTTGTGCTTACATTTTTATGTAAATTATTAATACACATTTTATTAACGCTACAAAGATCTTTCTTAAAAATACAGCATGTTGCTGGAATTATTGTTAGATTATCTCAGTTTTCTTTTTGTTATCCACCAGAGGGCACTACTTCATTTCAGTCAGTGTTTGCTGTGTTTGTTGTCAGTTTCCTCTGCTCACCCAACTCCACACTGTGTATTCTAACAAGTTCTGAAACTTTTTACCACCCTCCTTCGTCGTTTCGTCAGCCACTGTAACACCAGCATCAGGAAACAAACGTCTGTACTTTTCTGCTTGCCTTTGTATTAATGATGCATAGTAATACTATATTTTTCAGTATCAATAGATAATAAGAGAGAATAGAAATTTCAGTGTGGTAGACAGGAACAATGCAGCTTAAAGGCTAAAATAATAAATAGACACTACTTATGAGTTGGTAAAAATATGACGATAGAACAGAGATTCATACTTTTTTTTGTCATTTTTTAAAGTAAAAGTATTATTTTTATTTATTAACGTCAAGTGGTTAAATAAGGATACTGACCTGAAGTGGTTCACCTACGGTTTCAGTGATAAATTTGTCCTCACAGGTTTCAGGGCTTATATCAGGACTTAGTAAATCAACTTGAGAACAACATATGGCTGTGATTATTTTAACTGTGAAATAGCTGTTGTTAAACCATGGACAATTTACTTTAAATTGTTCTGCAGTTTCCTTAATGTTTTGATTGATGAGCCTCATTGCCTCTGCTTTTGGAGGCCAGTTGTTTTACCCTTTTCTGCCTTAAACACAACATAGCAGCCTTATCAGAGTTCTCACTAAAGTTCAGACAAGTAAATGTTGTAATATACAGTAGACAACTCACTGTCTTTGTAGAGTTAGTGTACAACTCTTATATTCATAGTTTGCAACTGTGAGTATTTTCATATTTTAAATATATTACTACACTGACGTTAATGGAGAATGCAGCTTGGATATACTCTGTGTGTATGATAATACTATCACAGAACATGGAAATACTTCAGCTCCTTATAGTTCCTCAGCTTGAACTATGATGTACTAAGCAGCAAATAGAGTTTGCTGCAAAGTACATCTGGCGGTTTTGCACCAGTAAACAGGTGGTTTACTGAGTGTGTTTTTACAGCATTGAGGATAAATGACTGTTGGGGTGATAATTAGCAGTCAAATGGGCTTTTTAATCAGAGCTGTGGTCGGCGAGGAGACTGGCTGACTGTGGTGGCTGTACCTCCAGACCACATGGCTGAGCCTGCTGACATGCAGTTTGTTGCATTGTTTATGTGGACGGAGGCCCTAGGATGTTGTGCAGTTTGAAACAAGCTAGTTTTTTTTTTTTGAAAGACCTGGTTCTGAAGTTGTTGTAGTCAGTAGAAGCAGGAGGTGTGTTGGAGAGAGGGCTGAGCTGAGCTATTAATGTGTATGTAAGGTAAAGTAATAAAGTATGTTGCACACTTAATTCTGCTTATGCTCAGCTGTGGCATCATGTTTTCATAAAGTTGCCTTTTGTTGTTGCAACTCTAAAATACTCTGTTTGGAGTCTATGCAGTTTTCTGATGCTAGAGTGTGTGATTGGTTTATTCAAATGTAGGTATCCTAGATAGCAGTGGGGTGATACTTATGTTTCAGATGATTCACTGTATTTTAACACCTACTGTACCACATCCTGACTAAAATGGCTCAATGTGAGAAAGAGGATCTGGTACTGTCAGCACATTTGAGAGCTGCGCTGTTTCACTGCACTTTGTCAAGGACAAACTCATTTTTAATTTACACTTACACTGTAAGTGGATGTGTACAGCTTTTTCTATCGTGGACATTGACCTGTTACAGCATATACTCCCACCTCACCATAGCGCAGTCGCTGGGCTTCATCAACCTTCCATTGACTTATTCTCAAAAGCACATTATGGAGAAAGTCACCTAATTTATATAAATTCACCCCAAAAGACAACATTAGAAACCCCACATATCCACAAAACAGACAAAATAATCAGTATTGTTTTTGTGAGTGTGCACATATGTGTACATTTATTTATTAAGTGTATATTGTACAATTGATACCGTACAGTGTATTTAGTGGCATGCTTCTGCACCGAAGGTGAATGAGTGAGTTTCAGTGCCCACAGACTCCTGATAGAAATGTGTGCTGCTGTGTGCTCCACCATGTTCCTTTCATTTGTGCCTGTACATTTAAAGAAATTACAAGCAAAATTTATTACCATGACATTTATTACACCACAATATGATTATGGTGCCCCGTGTGTTTTACATAGATACCAACACCCCGAGAGCATTTAATTATACTCATTTTCAGTCAGAGTTCAGGGTGTTGAGATTTGCAGAAACTGTGTTTCATTAGACTGATTTGAGTAAACAGTTAGCATCTTTTTGCAAGCCAAGAGCAACGTGCTGCAAAGCGTTAAAGATCTGGTGGTGTCTGCAGAGAAACAGAATGAGATAAATTAACCAGCTGCTCTGTCCTGTAAATCAAGGCCATCATGATACATACAGGGTGGGCCATTTATATGGATACACCTTAATAAAATGGGAATGGTTGGTGATAATAAAGTCCTGTTTGTGGCACATTAGTAAATTTGAGGGGGAAACTCCTCAAGATGGGTGGAGACCATGGTGGCCATTTTTCTCACTTAGAAATCCCCTTACTGATAAAAATGCTGATGTGTCAAATACTTATTTCCCCCGCTGTATATTGCACATTTGCGTAACTTTCATATTTGTTGAAAGGGGATTTACTGTAGCTGCAGAGTTTTTCTTTTGCTAGTTTTGCTTAATTTGCTTAGTTTTTTTTGTATTATGAAGTGACTTATTTTAAAGAGCAATATGTGGAAACAATGGAGCGTCTGAAAGATCCGTCAATTAACAATGAAGTCATGACTGCAGGGTCTGAGGAATAATCGGAAAACACATCTGACCACCTCCAGTCTCTGGACAAAATGACCCTCTTACATTGAAGTTTCAAGATGTAATGTCTTCTGTCTGCAGTCATGACACTTGCATGCTTCATAGAATTACTCCATAGAATTCATAGAATTACTTCGGTTACTCCAGTTTCATTGTGATACTGCTAGACAAACCATCTGCAGCTACATTTTTTATGGCCAAGTCTAGGAAAATTATATTTACAAAAGTACAATTGGTTCTCACTACCAGCTGCAGATATGGAGCAAACTGTGACATTGATGAAACATTTGTTTCAATCAGCTTTATGGGTCCCAATTGGTGGTCATTTTCTATGTTTTTGATTGTTGTCATAGTGCAGATGTGTTATTGCAACGTAGAGAGGTACTGTCATACACATTATCATATATCATTAATATGTAGAACAGGGCTACAGTGAAAGAAAGTTCACTCTAAACACGGTCCTGCAGGGTTGGGATTGGAGGGTGTCAGGTTTATAATAGGACTTACAGTATGTGAAGGCGTGCAGGCCAAAATGCACCCAAATAACCTCCTGTCCTCAGATTTGGGGAAAAAACATCTAAGGAGCTCATTTTACTTTTTGTTGTAATCCATCCCACCCTATAGTTATAACAACATTAAACATCACTTATTTTGAAGTTGTTTGTGGTTGAGCGGTTCTTTTTTTTTTTAACGGATAGTTTATTTTGACTGTCTCCAAATGAAATATTGATTTGGTCTTGATTGGCCTGTGATGGCTGCAGTCTCAAAGTCTGTGGGTTGTGTGTGGTATTGTGTTTCACTCAGCTTGGAATGTGATTCTGCAGGTCCTTGAGACTTTTTAAAATTCTTGCTGTGTGTGTACATTTATGTGAGAATGTGTGTGTGTAAGATTATACTTAACATTAGTTCCAGCAGAACAGATGTAGGTGAAGCTAGATAAAAGAGTGCTAATAGGTGTTTGGGGCGATCAGTTGAGTTGGGGACAGTAGCTTTGGGGTCCGCTTTGGTTGGATGCTTCTACTTACAGTAGGTAGAACTACTGCTGCTGTCGCTCCTGCTGCTACTATGGCTACTGCAACTGTAACTACAATAGCCACTACCACTAGTTCATTAGGGCGTGTACACGTTTTCACAGGAGGTATGTTCCACTTAACTTTTCTTGGCAGCTTCTCACATGGCATAGCCTTTCTTTCTCAGACCTAGAATGATCTGATGAGCTTCAGAAGAAAGTTCTTTGTTTCTGGCCATTTTGAGTAATTGAACCCACAATTGCTGTTGCTACGGATACTCAACTAGTATAAAGAAGACCAGTTTGGATGCTTCAACACACTAATTGCTCATGATCAGTTAGCCCTTTGAACTGATAAACTTAGCAAATACAATGTGGAACTGGAACACAGGACTAAGGATTTATGTCTCTGTTCCATTAATAATGTCTGATGATTACTTAAAAAAAAAAGGAAGTTTCCCCTAATGTTTATGTACTTGCATTCATATTTGTTCCAGCAAGACCATCCTGTCCTTGTATTGAGCAGTAAAATGCAGTGATCCTATTGTAGAATGAGAAGTTTCTGAACAATTTTCTACATGAATAGCAAGTTCTCTTTTTTTCATTTTCAACAACATGTGCAGAATGATAACATAGTCTTGTGTGATCTACAGACACGTTATCAGCCAGTGGTGAAATGTTTCCTTCAGCTACCTTTAAGTCCAAACGTGTCCACATACTCTCACGCTACATAGACTTATCTGTAAGAAGCACACTGAAATGGCAGAGGCCTCGTAATTGATTTGCATGTGTTTACAAGAGAGTGGCTGCATGCTGCGTAGGCACTTTGCTTCATATAGAGACTAATGATGTTGATGCACCGGAGAGTTGAGCCCCTGATGCAACTGTAATCCAGCTGATTACAGAGAGCATGCAGTCTCTCTGAGGACTGATCACAGAGCTCTGGACAACACACTCCAGTCACTTCACAGGTGGCCTGTGTATGTGTGGGCATCTGTATATGAGAGACACACAGACAAGGAGACAGACTGAGAAGTACAGATGTAAACTAGTAGCAGTCTATAGGACTAAGCACACAATCATTGCATGTCATTACGTTTGTGTTTTCTCTCTCTCGCAGTCCTTCTTCGTCCTTTTTGTCTTGCTCTCTGTACCTTTCTGCAGGTATCTCTGGGTTTGGAGCTATGTGTTTTCAGTTTTCTGTTACTGTCTCTACCAACCTGCCCAGTGTTTCATCTTGTTCTTTTGCTCTGTTGTTTTCTCTCCACTCACCCCAACCAGTCGAGGCAGATGGCCGCCCTCCCTGAGCCTGGTTCTCCTGGAGTTTTACCTCACACCTTACACTGTAAAGTGTAGATGAGGTGACTTTTGTTGTGATCTGGCACTATATAAATAGCGACTGACTTGAATTCAATCATGCAAACACCAAATCTCAGTCAGGATGACATTAAACCTTGTGTTGTTCGTCTGTTCATGCCATGTTCATGCTTTAACATCCATGCACTTGTCTGGTGTTCAGGACTCATCCTGCATCCTCTTTATCCCATCGGTTAAAGGCAGTGTTTAGGAAGGCTAGAGCTTCTGTTGTACGTCTCATGATGTGTCATAATACTCTTGAGCCCTACAGGTATGTGCTTCAAACAGGCACGAGACGCCTCTGTCTCCAGCAACAGAGCAGAGACTGGGACTAATCGCAGCGGGCGCCACACACCTCAGGAAGGTAGCAATTTTCCATCATTAACGTTAAATCCTGCTCAAAAGAACCGGATTCCACAGACCTAATTACAAGGTGTTAATAATAACAATGTAATGACAGTCATTTTAAAGCCTGCCCAAATCCATAATCCATCTCCCAACTGACTCTCATATTTAAGCATACGCTTACTGTACAGCAATGTCTGAAATTTAAAGGCACCTTGATGCTTATTGATTACCATTGTGATTACTCAAACAATCGGTGTGTTAGGTCATACGAGTTAGGGCTTGAATTAGGAGCTCTGTCAGCTCTTGTTAAGTGGAAAAAAGCAGCTCTTCAGATGTCAGTGGTGGCTTTTCATTGCTTCTGATGCTCTGAACACAGCCGGGCCAAGCCGTCAGCCTAAGTGCAGGATGGGAAAGAGTTTAGCAGACTTTGAGTTTATAAGGGTTTTTTTTTGACAAATAACAGGCCTAAGAGCTGTCCAAAATGTATATGCATCAGTTCAAGAAATTCAGAGTATTTTCTTGTATTTTATTTTTCTATCTTTCAGTCTCAAACAAAGGTCTGCAGTTTACAGAGCGGTTCAGGTTTATTGCTGTCAGTAAAAAAAAAACGTGTTAGATGGGGGTGTGGCACCACGGGGATGCCAGAAAACACCATCCAATCACAAGTTGTCCCCAACCCCGGGATCAGGACGCATCATTGTCTGAAAGTACCGACTCCCTGCCACAGTTTTCCAAGTTCAAACTTTGCGAGGATGTAGACGTGGTTCAGACTGTCTCCGTGTGGACTATGTATGGTTGCACTCCGTGACAAAGCGTTATGTCTGTTCTGACTTGGAATTAGTTATCGATTGGGGTAAGAAAAAGAAAGCATGTCTTCCCCTGGCGACAGGAGAAGTAGGCTTTTAACAAACGAGGATGTACAACCGCTGCGGCTGAAGGAGCGCATGGCGCAGGTGTCCCGCCTGCCCTTCAGCGTCAGTGCGCTGATGTCGGACAGGAGGAGAAGCAACAGGAGGGATAGAGAAGATGGAAACAACGTTTTTGATGATGATCCAGGACACAGACCGGATGAAATTTCGCAACAATTAGCATCAGTCAAATCAGAGCAAACGGAAAGGGACAGTGCGTCTTGGATGTCTAAACCCATAATGATGCCCACATCACCCCGTGAGTATTCTGGGATGCTGCTTGAATTATTTGTCAGAATATGTTTACTTGGTAATGATCCCCAATCATCCAGAGGAAAACACAGGTGTTCACAGTTGGCTTTAATTTTACAAATTGAAGATTCGTTAAATCCATATATATATATATATATATATATATAAATCCATATATATATATATATATATGTATATACATTTTTTTTTTACATTCATTTATACAACTTTTAAACATAAAAAACAACTTTTCTTACAACTTTTGTCGCTATTCAGTTTTATAATAATTGAATTAATTTTGAATATTTTTTATAATTAATCCATCATTCACTTAAAAAAGCAATAAAACAATGATCAAGTGCCTATCATGATTCTCCAGAGCTTAAAGTGATCAACTTTCCAAATCCAAAAAATAATCAGCTTACATAGATATAAAATTAAAAATAACAGGAAAGCAACATTTTTCATTTCATTTTCCCTTGAAAAATTAATCAATTGATTTTCAAAATGTACGTCAGTTAATTGAAAAAATCAAGTAAAAGTCTTAATATACAATTATTTGTACATCAAATCATTGACACAGTATGTAACAACTGAAGTGTTTTTCACTGCCAAATTTTAGCCTCACATTTTTCTCATCTCCTTCAGCGCGACTCAGTCCAGCAGTCTGCTCCTTGAGGAAGCACAAAACAAACCGCAAGCCTCGTACTCCCTTCACCACCACACAGCTCCTGGCCCTGGAGAGAAAGTTTTGTCAGAAGCAGTACCTGTCTATTGCAGAGCGTGCTGAGTTCTCCTCGTCCTTGTCGTTGTCCGAGACCCAGGTGAAGATCTGGTTCCAAAACCGACGGGCTAAGGCGAAGAGGCTTCAGGAGGCCGAGGTGGAGAAACTCAAAATAGCAGGTGGAGTTGGACCCAAAGCTGTATTCCACCCGGGCTTCTTGTCGTTAGGTTTTCCCCTCAGCGTTAACCTGCAGACTGGATCAGCAGCACTCTACGGACTGAGCTCCTCATACAGCTGCAGCCCCATTATTCCAGCTGCACATCTGAGCATGTATGCCTCACAGGTTGGCTACAGCCTGTTCCACCTCTCCTGAGGGGAAGCAGCATTATCAAGACAAATTGCTGGGACTGGATCGAGATTTGTGTGAAAAGGAAAGATGAGAATGTTTGATCAAAGGCACGTTATTAGAGAATTGTCTGCAATGGACCTGAAGTGCAGATGCAGCTTTTTCATTATCCTTAGTCACAAAGGGAATTTTTTAAAAATGTCCTTTTAATTTTTAAAAGAGACTCTATTGGAGGCCAAGGAGACAGAATCTCAAACACTGTTCTCTGCTTTTTGCCAGTCCTGACTCAGTCCAGTGAGGCTGTAGGGGCCCATGATGCACTGCCATGAGGCCATGTGTTACAGATTTTTGTCCCAAATCCCAGATTGCATATATTGTAGACTTTTGATTATTGATTGATTGATCTTTTATTCCAGCATCAGAAATATTGTTCTTTGTAGCCTTATATATGCAGATATATAGTCTTAGAATAAGTATTCCAAAGTGATGCGTATTTATTTATAATAAAAATATAGAGAATCGTATAATTCATGATGCAAATCAGCGTTTTTCTAGTACTTTATGTGACTGACATTAAATTAAACTTTTTATTAACCCTTTATTTTGTTCTCTTTGCTTGTTTGTGAATTATACAATACCAGTGGTTGATTTGATTTGCGTGGGCTAACACCAGCCTTGATTGTGTGCAGTTTTTTTAGATATACACAAACAAGTTTTTCAGCACTCAGTGGTGTTTCAGCCGTCTTTAGTCTTCTAATGTTCCCAGGAAACTTCTTTACCAAACTTCTTTGATGAACAGACATTGCTGAAGTCTTTTGTCTCTGCAGTCCTAAAGGAGGCCCGATGTTTTTGTCCCTCTTCTTGCTGCATTGTGAGAAACATCAATCTTATGGATCTCTACAGGGATCCCATTTTCCTTATTGAAAATGCAATAACTCCAAACTATCATTTCCCTTGATCTTCTTGTTTGCAACAGGCCCTTTTCCCAGTGTTTGTCGTAAAATACTAACATTGGCTCTGTTCTATTCATGTTCCCAAGTAAGCCATTATAATGTGACAGTAATGTTATTATTTAGTCCTTTCTCTATCGTTACATGTAAAAATGTCTTCTGTGAAAAAGACACCAGTTCAGCTGTGTAAAGACTGTTTTGGTCACTACTGCACAGACTGGTCATTTTTTAAGCCTCTCCTGCTTTATTTTGTGTTTAGAACAAAATATGCAAGACTTACTAGGTTTAATTTAGAGCCTGTTGAATCTTACTAATTTATAAAAAGCTCATTTGTATTTTACATAATATAAAATGATTAGTTATCTACATTAGAACAGAAATAATTTGGACTTAATAACACGAAGCAATCTTGAATTTTTCTGATAGTGCCCTCAAGCTGAACTTAAATTTATTAAGTTAAAGTCAATTTTGTCTGGGAGATTAAAACTTTTTTCTTTTTTTGGAAATGTACATATTGCAGTTTAGACAAAGTTTCATCACGTTGTGTGTCTGTATTGGTAAAACCTGAAGCAAGGGAGCTGTGCAGTGAAGAACCAGACATATCAGTGAAAACCACTGAATTATTTACTGTACTTATTAACCTTTCTGCAACTTACACTTGTGATGTGGATGTTTAACTGGGTGGTCCCGTCGAGGAAGCATCTTTAGAGGATATTTCGCCGTCTGAAATTCCTCTAAATCATGTTTAAAAAACAGTTTTCTGCAGATAACACATCTCGCAACGTCTCGTCTGTAATTTTAAACTGTGAACTTTGTAACACAGAATTATAACAGCTGTCCCTTTGTCGTCAGTGGTTTAATTGTCCTTGTCCCTTAGTTCTGACTCCAAAACACTGTGAAATCACACGTGTAGACTTAGTGATAACAGAACAGTGCATTATATGGGCTCTTTTCTTTATTCTCTACTTGTATAAACTTGAAAAAAAAGCTTGTTACCATTAACACATATTTCACAGCCCATTTGCTCCCATGCATTTGGAAGTTAAACCCAGCATTAACCTGATAGCGAGGTCTTTAATGGCTTTAGATTGCCCAATAACCACAGCCTCCAGTTTCAGATGTTTTCACTCTTATGATGATTAAATACATAAATATAAAACCACACATGTAAATATGTGTAGATAAATAGGCATGAAAATTTGACATCATTTTATGGTAATGATGTAAGTTAATACAGACTGAGCTAATCAGGGTTTCTCACTGACGAAACAGTCAGTGAGGGTTCAAGTCATGGATGCTTTATAATATCCTCAGCCAAGTGAGCAAAGGAACCAGAAGAGCTGGCTTAGGCCTTAAGGATAAATTCACATTTTTTAAGGCAGTTTTTATGTAACAATCACATGACCTTATTTACACTGAAACAGCTTTTAGATGCAGACATCTTTCCTCCTCTTCATTCTTTCGAAATACTTCATTCGAGTATTGAAAAAAAAAATCCCAGTGTTTTTTTTTGGATAAATGACTAGATGAAGGGAACCATACTAAACCAACGAGCAACAGCATCTTGCAGCAGTAACTTCAACTTAACTTTTTCACCTGCTCACTGCCTCGGAGTGATTGTAGCCCATTTCTCCTTCCATAACAATTTCAGCTTTATTTGGGAATTGGTTGGCGATGGCTTCCTTGCATGAACTTCCTGCTTAGTTTCTTCCACAGCATTTCTATATGACTATGATGAGGACTGTGAACACTTGCAAACATTTATTTTTTTCTGCTTCATTCTTTGGTAGAACAACTTGTGTCTTTAGCTTCGATAACACTGTCCAGCAAACCACAAAGATGGAATTTGGTACTTAAAGGACTTGGAAGATGTGCATCTTGTTTATCATCATCAGATAGGGTTAGGGTGAGTCTAGCAACTTTAGAAAGCAGTTTTGGTACAGAATAAGACAGTGTTTTGTCCTTGTTTGTTTCCTAAATTGGAATAAAGTTAGGAAGGTATATTTCCAGTTTCCATTTAAATAACTTACTACAGTACCATGAAATTATGTCAGATCTGCACATCTATTCTGTGTAATTTTGATTCCTTTTGAATGCTTTTATATTTATCTTTTCATTTTAGAAACAGAGTCATTTTAAGACTCAGTCACTCTTTTTTTATCGGAGGTCAGCTGATCCACCTTTGGCTTCACTTCCTGCAATAAGGTTTCCCGCTCAAAACATCAGAAACTGGAAGCTCTGGTTTCTGGGCAATCAAAGTTAGTAAAGGCCTCATTATCACCTTTCAAGCACCACTGTATAATAAGAATGTAAATCTTCTTTTTAACCAAGCCATCTTGCAGTTATGTCATAAATCCACAAGGTGTAGCACCTTTCCATCCATTGCTGGTCTGCAACTTGCTCATAAAATCCTCACTACTTTCGCATTAACATGATTATTCTTGGTATTTAAAGGGCACTTTAACAACATAGCATGTTAGGTAGACATTTACACGTTATCTTTTAGCTAATGTCTGTGCTAATGTTGAATAAAAGATTAAATTTGTGTGTTGTCTTTGGTAAATGATCATTTATGAATCAATTTAATATTTTAAAACTGCATTTCAGACAAAGCGAAGCTGTCGGAGCCATTGTGCTAAAAGAGAACAGGAGCCAGTTTGGGATTTCTCACTGCCGCTCTTCACTCCTGTCCCAGCCTGTTAAGCAAAACTGAGATTTGGACAAACACTTCACCAACTAACTCCACGCAGGAGCAAAGCTGAGGTACTGTACCCACTTCATCTCACAGCAGAAAAACACAGACATTTCTTACAAGGGAGGAGTAATGTGCTATTTACTGCATATATGACAAACAAAAGTAGAGTGGGGTTGTGTGAGAGGGAAAGTAGATTTCTTTTTCTCTGAACACCTCAGAGGCCAATAGAGCAAAGCACCGACATTTGTGTTGTTCGAAGTGCTGTAATTAAAGGACGTGCTTTCATCTAGTCTTCAAAGCTGTGAAGCAGGTGTGTGTCCCAGAACAATCACTGCTCTATCCTCTATCTCTGTTGTGGATTTTCAGGTTTTCCGATAATTTTTTTCCCCTGCTTAATAAGTAATATAATTAATGATATAATTTGCCAGTCAGCCTTCAAACCCTTGCTTTTAATTCAGTTTATGTGCTGATTGTTTTGGCCTGTAACCAGTCTGCATAAACTGTGACGCCAGGATTAGATGTAGAAACAATTTGACAGATTCCTCAGTGGTAGGACTAAAGCTTAACTGCAACACACACACACAGACACACACACACAGACAGACTTCATCTTCTGTGCTCACAGTAATCCCACCTCCAGCGGTTTCTTTCTTTCGTTTAGTTCTTTCAACTGGTTTTCAAGAGAAGTTTCTCTCAATCAAACAGAATGACCTATTTAAACATAAAGACACACCTAAAAGCTTTGGCTTTGAGGTAATAAGACAGAAAGCTTAGTCTGGGGTATTGTCTGTTTTATTTATTCCTTGTGTAAACTCTAGGGCACCGACGACACCAAGGATAAGAAGCCATCACAGAAATGAGAACAGTACACTCTATTAATTTCTTATGTTTGTTCTAAAGTTTAAGGCTTGAACCACGTATATTTTTCTCCCCTCTCACCCTGTGTGTTTTCTCTCACCCTGTGTGTTTTATTCTGTCTCTTTCTCTAACTCTCAACCCCTGTGGATCTTTTTTCCCAACCTTGCTGTTGTGGGAAATCTGCTCTCAGCCTCTTCAAAGCACCGGCCCTGTTCTATGTACACTGACATGATTGCATTTGTGTCTACTCCTGTGGAGCCCTGATGGCCCTGTGAAGATGAACATACCTGGGCTCCAAATTGCTGTTGACTTCTGAGATATGAAGTTACATGTTAGTTTCACCATAATCCATTAAGCACTATACCTCTAGGATCAGACCTTGTTTTATGTTCTGTAGTTTCTCTTCCACATACGACACACCAATGTCAAATAGTGTCAAAATAGAGGAATGCATACATACGTTGCCCTGTGGGAGGTTTATACATATATCCGTCTGTGCTTTCTCAGAGCGGTGCCATCTGTAGCCTTCACCGTTGTCCATGTCTCCTCACAGATCTGTGCATCTGATCTGTCTCCTGGGTTCCTATGAGTCATCAATCTTCCCCCTGGCCTCTATTGTACTGAAGGAGCGCTAGTCCTCCATCACTTTCTGGTAACTTTATAACACACTCGCTGACTTACTTATGCACCCAAGTACTTAGAAATACAAGCACTGATTCACACGGACACGTGTTGAGGATTAAATTCTGCAAATAATTTGAACACTGCGACCTGAGTGATGGTGAATATGGTGAAGTGCAACTTTTTCCTGCAGAGGTGGTCACCGTGTTTGCATTTGTGTTTGAGAAGCTGTTGAGGAAATGCGATGGTGTCAAAAAGACAGGCTATGTGAATGCACACTGAAATCTAGTTGCAAATCATGCAAAATACAAAATATGCACACAAGTTGGTTTCATGTTTACAGCATTTTTATTGATATGAACAATGTTTTAACCACCTGGTCTTTTTTAAAACGTGTACATTCAACACATGTAATACTGGTTAATGTGCCTCAGTGGCCAGTCTTGTGAGGTGTATAATTCAGTAAAGCACCCTTGGCCCCCCTATCTGCTTACATATTGAATTATTGATAAACAGAAGGTGGACTAGGCAGGGGAGCACACACAATTAATGAAGATTAACATGGTTTTTATTCATCCCCACATCCTATTCTGCAGTCTGTCACCCGAATGCATGCCCTCCTTAAGCTGATTGTAATAATTCTTTGTATATTGCAATGATCAAAAATTTTTATTTGGCCAGTACGTTGGATTGTGAGTGAATACCTCCATAAGTCGTGTAATTTACCTCAGCCTCAGCTGTGTGGTTTAGTGCTAATCAACAAATGCTGGTATGCCAACATGTCAAACTAAGTTAGTCAACATGCTAACAGAAAAGAGACAACACTGTTCATTCTGTCCCTATACATGCATCTCCAACGTGTCCGGCAGAGCGCTGGTGTTCAGATTTCATTACTGATGTTCACTTCCGCTTACATACAACATAAAATCAGACTGTCAGCATTCTCGAGTGAACATGCGTTCATGACATGGTTACGCAACCCTAACCAAAGGTAGTTGTGGATTTCTATGTAAGTGCTGAGACAAAATTCAACAAAGTCATGCCAGAATCATGCACTGTACCTGTGAAGGATGAGCTGTGTTATCCTTTTTACTGATGTTGAGATGTCACCAATAGATGCAACTGAAGTGAAAACTGTGTACTGACCAACACACTCTGCTGCTGCACAAGCTTTCATCATGCACTAGAGCTGTTACATGGGGTAAAATGGATGCAACCTGGCGTAAAGAAAGGAGAAACTTGGGTTCAAGCCACCTACAAATACCCTGCTGTGGTGTCCTTGAATCCCTACCAGCTGCAGTAAGACTGCTCTGCAGCTGACCTCAATCTTGGACCTCTGTGCGAAAGATTTTTTTTTTCCTATGGGAGACAGATTACATTGTAACATGCACAGTATGCCCTAAAGCAGGTTACATTGGTTACAGCAGCATTTGGTTGGCTTGCAAATGTTTTCATTCCACTGCTTTGTCTCATAAAGGCTCATGTGGCTACTGTATAGTGTAGAGAACAGATTTATGGACTCTTCTCATGTTGTCATGCTGTTGGTTACTCAGTATATTTTAAGATCTACAGAGAAGCTGCCAGCCATTTCTCTCTTAATAATATCAGTGAAGGTGAGGAGTACTGCTTGATATTTTTTTTTCAGCTGGTTAGAGCCGGATGCTCAGTTAAGTGGAAGAAACAGAAGTGGTAAAATGTTTTTCGGTTCTCTGAGTATGGTCAAATGAAGGACCCAGATTCCTTGTTCCCACAGTCTCCCAGCTGTGTCTCTCTTGTGTATATCTGTGTGTGTGTGTGTGTGTGTGTGCGTGCGTGCGTGCATGCAAATGTGTGTGTGTCTGAGCACGTTTGCATCTGTTCTTGCTCGTGTGGTCCCATCTGAACTTTCCAGAGGGTAAACGAGGCTCATGCTGTGCTCTTATTTGACAAGTCCTTTCCTAAAATAGACCAAATTGTGTCTGCTGTCTGCTTCCCTCCTATGGAATTGAAAAATGAGCACAAATGTCCTAACTCTCCTCTCTGGTCATATCTTTACATCTGCTCATTATTATTCCCCTAATGGCTCATTGCATCAAATATGATTTGATTTTTACCAGATGCACTTGTCTAGTGATAGAAATAGAATAAACCACTTGGCCTCAGTTGAAAAGTCAAATTAACTGATTGTTAAAAATAATTAAAGGGCTGAAGTGCTAATGTACACTCAAGCTTTCTGTGCTTCTTCATCATCTATTCATTGTGATTCTTCTCTGTAAGGAAGTTAAGACTTTATTACCTTCACAGAAATCGCCTTTGCTCTGTTGCTCTTATCATTTTAAAAGAATGAGATCCTCTTGGTCAGCACACTGAAAAGTACAAATGCTGCATTTCATAATTTCATGCATGACAGACAAGGAAAGCACTCTGGAGATTTGGCCTCGGTGTTTGTGTTTCAGACGTATGCCATCACTCATAAACAGTCAGCTGCTGTGGTTTGTGAAAACAGACAGAGGAACACTTATGTTACTCAATAAGTGATTTAAAGTTACATGTTCTTATCATTCACCTTGTCACATCCGAACTCTCTCGCAGTCTTTCTGCCCCGCTGTCCTCATCTCCCTCCCCTCTTCTCTCCTCTCCGACTTCCTGCTCCTTCTCTGTCTCTCCGCTGGGGATGTTTGTTCAGCTTGTCACTGTGCCATCGCTCGAGTGGGATGTCTGTTGCTTAGTGGTACTGTACTATCCTCCCGCTCTGGTAATCCCCTTTTCAGATGCACAGCGCAGAACCAAGAAAATATGCCTGGCTTTTATATTCTCCCAGGAGATGCCAGAAATGGTTTTAGTTAGGGTTTATTCTCCCTGCCCCCTCTGTTTTTCTATTCCTGCCACATACATCCCTATTTTACTGTATGTAATATATATTGCAATTACAGTTTAGCATTTATCATAAAATGTATAAACAGCGCAAACATTAGGCAACCTGACACTGTCAAACCCAAAAGTCCCAGAAACTCAGATGTTTTTTTGATAAGGTTTTTTTCAGACAAACTGTGTGTGAGCTTAAAAATATAGAGGCGGGTCTCTATGAGATTACAGCGGCTTCAGCCAGTGAACAAAGCTAGAATTTGACACATATTTAGAAAACTGCATGTTTATCTGGGAACTGAAACTGCAACTACAGCACATTACCATTACAGACTGTGTGTAAATAATGGTGCACCGTGTTTCCTAATCAGCTTCAAGCAAAAGATCATCACTAATCATGTTTTGTTTGTACATTTCATTCAGTAATATCAAACGATTGACAGACCCCTTAATGGCCTCATTAATGTCTATAACATTTTATAAAAAAATATATATCTTTACAGTTTTTATTTAGCATCCTAAATTTTTCAGTCCTATCCTCTCAGCATTGTTCACCAGCTGTTAGTCAGCTATCTTCATCCCAGGTGGAAGGGACAGCTATCTCAGTTTCCCTGCATAGTTGTCGCTACTCACTCTGCGGCTCTGTCTGTGTCAGTTCCTGCTGCTGATGTTCTTAAAGAGATAAGACACATCTGCTCTCCCCCCGACAAGCATAAGCGTCGTCCCAATTCACCCGACGGGCATCCCACCAGCATAAGCATTCACACTGGCATCGCTGATGGCAGGATCTCCATTCAGAACCATCTGCGCCGCACAGCACCTCTGTCTAGCTGAGCTGCAGAGCGTGGACATCACTACTGTTGAAAACAATATGCATCATGTGGACACTGATTATTATTCATCTTAATTAATTTTATCTGCATTCACTGATGTGGCTCAGCAGTCATTTTACATCAGTGGTGTTTTCGTCTCTAGCTCACTGACAGTCTGTGATAGGCCGCAGATATGGGTGGTATAAACAATTTTGTGACCAGTGCATTGACTCTGTCTTTATTTCTATGGAGGATTTGGGCCAATTTTAGCAACGACACATGTCAACTCTTCTCCATTTCTGGCCCATCTTCAGTACAGGTCACTCAATGATACAATAAGACACTGTAAGCTGCACCATACAAAATGAAAATACACATCAGTAAGCAGTGGTGTACAGAGGAGTGTAGTGAGATGTGAAAGTTGTAGTTAGATAAACGGATTAATGAGGATGTTTACTGAACAGTTGCTTCTCGTATGGACGCCTGCTGCTTCTACTCTGCCTCCGTGTTCACCAGGATCATTACCTGTTTTCACTCATTCTCACTTCCTGCTACTTACAGACCAGTGACAAATTAAAGGAAAAGCCAATTAAAAGACTGAAACAACATAATGAATGCAGATGCATCCAGACGTATCACAAAAGGTGACTGAATGGTTTTATGAGTTTTCTTTTGGAGAACAGTGTTAGTCTCTCCATAATAATTTTGTCCATTTGATTTGATTTGATATGTTTTTTTTAGCAGTTGTAATAAATAGAATTTGACATTTTGCAAAATAGGCTTATAAGACATTTATATGTCTGCAGTTTATAACTCTTTCTAAAGTACTTTTTAGTAGACGTATGTTACAAAACGTATCTTATTGTGGTGAGGTGCGGTTGCTGCCTCCTGAGTATCAAATATTTCCACTTGATTAGAAAGTTTTGCAGCTTCTTATTATTGTGGTTGATAATACCTAAAGGGCATAGTGGAGCAGGGAGATTGGATTGATTTTGAGTCATTATCTTATATTACAGAATGTAACTTTAAATATTAACCTCGTACTGGAAGATGGTTAGCTTAGTTCAGCATAAAGACTGGAAGCAAAGGGAAACAGCTAGCCTATTCAAAGGTACCAGCACCTTTAAAGCTCATAATGTACTCATTGAATCTCATTTTTAAAATCCAAAGTGTACAAAACAAGTCATAGTGTTGCACACATACATAATATGCCATTTTTACATTTCAGTATAGACTGAACAAACAGAAAAAACAAGACATCACATGTTAATTAATTGAGTTTTAGATATGCCAGGAGCCAAATTTTGTAATGTTTCCATTCTTTATGCTAATGATGTCTAAACCAACTTTACATTTAAATATGACCTCTCCACAAGAAAGCAATTAAGTTGCTAGTTGTGCGCTCTCTCTGTCCTCCGTACTAATCCTTTTTTCTCTGCCCTCAGTTTTCTCTGAGAAGCCCGCTGTGATTCTCCCTCTCTCCTTGTTCCCTTGCTCCGTTCCCAGTGGTAGGGTCAGAGGGCCTGTCCTCTCCACTGGAGCCAGTTGGAGTGACGAATGGCAACACGGCACTGCTGGTGGCCCGCAGCACAAACAGTAAACAGAGAGAGGGTGGCGGAAGTGGAGGAGAGTGGAGGGGTGTGATAAGAGAAAGAAATGGAGAACAACAGTGAATGAGAAAGAGGAATGGAGAGGTTCGCTGCAAAGGACGAAACACTAAAGGTCAGAAGATGTGGAGAGCAATCTCTGGCAGAGGCCAGAGGCCCATGTATCTATTTTTGAAGCTCTGAACGAAACCGCTTAGATTAGATATGTGTTTACATACTTTTGGAATTTATTCGACCGTTTACAGCAGACAGGCTCCTTTAGCCCTGAAATGAACAAATGTTTGTGCCTTACAGTAGTGGTCTGATGTGTGTCCTTGATGCCGTTGATCTTTTCTCTATCAGCTGAAAGTGAATAAAGAGTATCTGTTTAGCCAGAGGAGTCCAGACATGCACAACCACTGTGACAGCATTTTTCAGCATGCAAAGTGCATTCATGTCTAACTGTGTTGATGCACTTTGGCTGAAATCACCAACTCACTCACTCACTCACTCACTCACTCACTCACTCACTCACTCACTCACTCACTCACTCACTCACTCACTCACTC
>JAUYWH010000002.1:7082241-7149248 GCA_034779795.1 Ctenopoma multispine
TCACTCACTCACTCACTCACTCACTCACTCACTCACTCACTCACTCACTCACTCACTCACTCACTCACTCACTCACAATTATGCTGCCTTGGTGTCATAAGGTATTAAACATGCGTAAGGCTCCAGTGTAATTATGATAGCTCTGCCAGTTGTGAATAATGCATATTTAATTGAAAGCAATACAGATTATTGGAAACGGTTTTAATTGCATTTTACTTTCTAATGATTCCACCAGAAAAAAAGAGGATGACGAGGGAATTATTAACTACTGAAAATTAAAAATCCACCTTCACATACAGGTAGCCAGGTATGGCTGCATATTATAAAACAGCATGTGATCACAGGCCGACATGACAGGACTGACTTTGGCAATAGTTGATGTGATATTTACAGAGGATCCTTTATGTCTCTAAGTTACCATTGCCTGATACTTACATAAGACTCTCTCTATCTCCCTGCCCCTTTCTTTGCCTCTCCCTGTCTCAGTAAATCATTTCCCCAGGGCCAGTCATTAGCATCATCCAAAGTTGCCACAATCTGACATCACTTCTTCGATGTGCCAATCTAAAAAGACAGTATCGCTTTGAGAATCTCGCAAGCTCCACTGGAAAAGAAAAAAAAAAAAGATAGTGGAAGGAAAGACATTTTCTGTGTTTACAGAGTGCGGCTGACATTGCAGGGGCTTTAGATTGGGTGGTGGAGCAGGTGATAGTTGCGCACATATACACACATTCAAGCGCACATGCACACTCCCTGTCTTATCTCCACCTCAGCCATCACTTTGAATGATGTCAGTCAAATTAATTGCTGTTCCCTTTCCATGGCACGCTTGAGGAGGTTTCACAGGGGCAAGGACACTCCAGGGCCCAGTGGAAGCAGCCTTTAAAGGATGACTCTGTTTGTGTGTGTCTTTGTGCAAATACCCCGTTGAAACTTCTCAACGGGGTATTTGCAGTTTTTTCAGATTTCTGATGAGTACAGATGTAGGAGGGAATATTTAACTTTAGTTACAACCATCACATCCTTTTTCCTGTTTTGTTTTATTTTCATACTTACGGTATGAATGACTGTATTATTATTATTATTATTATGCGGTGCACAACTCCTCAATGAAAACCTATACATGGGAATATCTCTTTCGTAATGCCAGTGCTGTTTAAGTCTTTGTCACATAGACCTGAAACATTTCTCTACAAACAAAGTCTAAAAAAGTTGTAGATTTAGTTACATAGGGTGAAAAATGTGTTTAATGCAATGAATGTAGAAAACAAAAACAACAGTGGCTGTTAAGAGTTGCCACAGTGGTTGCTCTACTGGATTAGAGCTTTTGTAAGACAATATATCTCCAGACTAAACAGGCGCATGAATGCTAGAGATATACAAGAGTGAATTTTTAGATGTGAGGCACAGCTGGTCCTGTTGGGTTTTACTCTTTAGACTCTGGTGTGAAATGTGCTTCAGGAAGTTTGATGTGTGGAGGTCAAAGACGAACATCCAGCAACACACACACACGCACACACACACACAAATACACCACACAATTGATTTCATGAAAATGGACAAAATACTTTTATTAAGCTCTGCTCTGAGAAATTTCCACATGGCATGGCAGAGAACCGTTTCTTCCGATGGTTATGTGTTTAACATAACAGCACATATGCAGTGGTCAAACCTCTATAACAGCTGCACAGACATTGTTTTTAGTACAAATACCTACAACTTTTGTGTGTCATGAATGCTCCCCTGATACCTGAAATAAATTAGTACAAAAAAAAAACAGCACACCAAATTAGAGGTAAATGTTGACGATGATGATGATGGAAATGTGTAACATTCTTCACACTCCACAATGTACTTACTACATAACTTCATAGGATAATTTGTGCGTCTTAGTTTCATGGATTTGGCCATAATGTAATCAGTCATGATTAGAAGATCAATACCACTTTGTTAAATATGAAGCTTCCAGGAGATGTTAATATAAATATAGGAGGTAGTAGGAAGCAGCTAACCTGACTCTGTCCATAAAATGCATTGTCCATCCAGTCCATTGGATGCCCTCAAGAAATAAGGCTATTTTTGTTCTATATAAAGAAAAGAAAAATAAAGAAAAAACAAGCCCAGGTGTGAGGAAGCATAGATAGATGCAATTAATGGTGTTTCTTGACATGTAAAATACAGCCACGTTACCGAAACATTATCTAGTTATCTAGTTTGTTCTACAACATGCTGTACTTCAGGATTGTGTCGTGAGTTTTTAATTCAGTCAAATTATGTGTTTGAATGCATTTTGTATTATGGAAGGATTATCAGTGCCATGTTATGTGTGCTCACGTTTGCCTCCAAATAAAGTAGCTTTAATAATCTGACTAAACTGTAACCTGGTTTACAACTTGTCCGATCGCATTCCCCATCCCGTTGGATTTCACTGTGGTGATGTCACAGCTTGCAGATGTCAGCAGCTAATATGCTCAGTACAATGTTATCATAACTGATAGGAGCCGAACCCATAAAAATATAATCCAAGTTGGTATGAATCTAGTCATCTTTAAAAACATCATTCATTCAGTTCTGCTTCAACCCCCCAAACCAGCAGGACAGGAAAGGAGGACAAAAAAGAAAAATATTGTGACCCTCATCCATTAAACACTTTTTTAACAAAATAAAACAAATAATTTATGAGGCATTCTATCGAACCAATCTGGTTTCAAGTTCGAATGATTCGACATTTGAATGAGACATAAGTAACAGCAACGCCATAGTCTGATGTTTGGAAAGCTGCATCTACCAGGTTTGTTCACCTTCCTATACATACATAAGTCAGATCACATTTTCATTAGTGTCCTGATTTTCAGTCCAGTTTTAAGATAACTGCATGTGAATGAATTTTACCTATATGTTCATCTCATGATTTGGTTTGAAGGTTTACCTTAGGTATCATAATTATTTATGGTATTTCAGTGTGCATTGTGCGTGTTGGGTGCCAGCTACACTGTATTTAGGGCAGTATGTTTTGACAGTATTTGTGTTTGTGTACATGTGTGACAGTATTGGAGAGAGCAGTGTCTGACAGTATTATGGTGTGTGCTGCCCAGTCATGGGATTAGCTGTCCCAGGGGCGTGTCAGCACCGCTGCACCCCCAGCTCCCTGGCACAACAGCAGAAAGTCTAAATCCCCCAAAATCCCCTGTCCTTCTTGCAACTGAAGACACAGTGAACACGGCAAGCTCTGTCTGACAGTCACTCACCTAATGCAAACAGGGGTACATATAGGGTCACTGCATCCCTCAGTCACACTAACAGTCAGAAGAGAGAGCAGCGTCCTCATTTGAAGTTGATCAGACCGGCTGTAACAGGAACACTTGGACTCTTAGCATTAAGGATGAGTCAGTGCCGTGAGAGATTCGTGACTCATTTCTTGTTTAGACTGACCGTCTCTATGTTGTGCCCTCCTGGATACGGTCTGTGGCAGCCCAGCAGGATGGAGAAGGCCTTGCGGAAATCTGCATTGAAGGCATAGATAATGGGGTTGAGGGAGGAATTAGCCCAGCCGAACCACACGAACACGTCAAACATGGTGGGGCTGATGCAGGGGAAAGCTTCTCCTCTGCTCGACCGCTCACAGAAGGGCACCATGCAGTTCAGGATGAAGAATGGGAGCCAGCAGCACACAAACACCCCCATGATCACAGACAGCGTCTTCAGCACCTTGGTCTCTCTTTTGAATGTCATTTTGAATGAGCTCTCAGACTCTGCGATGCTGGACCCTCCACTCATGCTGTCATGTCTGTTCTTGGCACTTTCGGCCGCTCGCTCGAGGGCAGAAATCCTCCTGATCTGTCTGTGGGCGATGCGGTAGATTTGGGTGTAGGTGGCCACCATGATGGCTACAGGGATGTAAAAGCTTATGAGGGATGTTGAGATGGCGTAGGTCCTGTTTAGGCTGGAGTCACAGTTCTCTGGCATGCTGTACGATGTAGTGTTTAAACCTGAAGCCCCAGAGTTCCCAGTTAGAGGTGTATAAGTTTTAGTTTGGGCTTTGTGCCAGTTCAGCTGCACAGGGATAAAAGAAATGAGGACAGACAGTGTCCAGGCCACGCTGATCATTACGAATGCCACTCTGGGTGTCATCTTCCTCTCATAGCGAAAGGGGCTAGAGATGGCCCAGTAGCGGTCCAAGCTTATTACGCAAAGGTTCAAGATAGATGCTGTGGAGCACATAATGTCAAAGGCCACCCAGGTGTCACAGAAGGAGCCAAATGGCCAGAACCCAGCTATCTCAGTCACTGCCTTCCATGGCATCACCAAGATGGCAACCAAAAGGTCTGACACAGCCAAAGATATTACAAAAAAATTGGTCACCTTAGAGCGCAGATGTCGAAATTTGGTGACAGCCGCACAAACTAGAGTGTTTCCCAGCAAGGTGGTGAGGATGAGCAGAGAGAGGAAACAGCCAGTTAGGACGCGGCTTGATGGTGCCTCATCCAAAAACCCACTGTCAATGACAGTTGTGAAGTTCACGAGATCCATCCCTGAACATGCGTGGGCTGCAGAGTGTCTGTTTAAGTCATAGTGACGAGTCCTGCTACGTTTTATTCACTGGAGTAGAACCTGTGAGGCTGCATCATTATGTCTTCCAGTATCTGATGAAAGGTGAGGTGTTTGGGGCAAATTCTGTCTGAGCCGGATTTGCCCTCTGATTTTGTAAATTAGATTTGACATCATCTGAGCTGCAGTGGTGAAGAGGTAGTGGTAACTTAAGACTCAGAAATAGTCTTGGTGTAATGCTGTAATGGCTGGAGCTTTAATGCTTTCCCTGTTCTTTAGGTCCCAAACCACTGTAACTTTAGGAATCCGCTGCCTGCTTACTTAAGCCATCAGCAGCCCTGTGGATTACAGAAATCAATTATATTATTATATAACATTGCATATTTGTATCTGTACGCTTAATTTGTATTGGAAATCAATATTGTTTAAGATATTTCAGCTGTATTTTGCTATGTTGTTTACGCTCTTGTTTATATAAGTAGAGAGAATATTGGCTATAACCGTAAAAGAGGGATTTTTCCCATGAGCGCACTGTAATTATTCAGGTATGACTCTAATAAAAAACTACACCTCCCCACGTACAGTAGTCTATATTCATCAAATGCCGTTTGACTATATTAATCTCATATTACTCACCTCTCAGTCAGCTGTAGCCTGATTTTATAATTCCAAACAAATGTCCCATAGCTTCCGTAATAACTTCACTGCGTTAAATCCATCCAAAGGGCATTCACCCCCTATGTCCGTCAAAAGAAAAAGATCTATCCGATATGGTCAGTGGGCTCCACGTCGGTGACTGTTGTTCACAAATAAATAAAACCCACAGCATGATTCAAATGTCACTCAGCCATCACTGCTCTTTGCTGCGTCCTCCTGCAGCATCAGTGCGCGTCTGTGGCCAAACGCCAGAGTCTGCGCTCCGGCAGCTCGCACCGATGCTCTGAAGTTGTCCCATTCAAGAGAAAGTGAAGTACGAATGAAAGCATGTGACTGTGGCCTTTTGGCGACCAGTCCTCCTAAACTGCCCATAACGCTCATTATAAAACAGCAGGTAGCACTGAACTTGCCGTGAGTGGCATCTTGTGGAGGGATTAGTGGTTAAAAATATCGTAGTATTGATTTAATCCACATGTCATCGGTGGTGTTTTTTATTTGACCCAGTTAAATCTGCAATGTGGTCTTATTTTCTTAAAGCAAGATGCAGGTTATAAAACGGAATGAGAACAAGGGCCAAGAGAACATGCAGGGCAGTGGGTTACTGAGGCCACCTAATGGAGAACGAAAATAATTACGCATGTGAGGTGGAGGGTTTCTGCTTTTGATCATGATTTTAATGAATGAAATAGATTCAATGAATGATGACCAACATTTGTTTATAGATATTAAATTCAGAAAGCCACTCTTTCTTCATCCCCCCCTGCAGAGTGTCACATGATGAACAATGTCATTTTCAGCAGCAGTCATCATGTCTGCCTGGTCTGACTAATAAATCAACCACTCCTTAGCTGAGCTTCGTAACAAAGAAAGAAACACTAGATCTTTGTCAACTATTCAGAAGAAAATGAATCAGAAACTGTTTGGATAATCATCAACTATAAAAATCAACTCATTAATTTTATTAATTGCACAACGTGCCAGCAAGTCGACTTCACTGTCCACTAACCACTTCCCTCCAAAGAATCATCTAAAACTGACCCAGAAACCTGCCATTAGTCAAATTGTGTGATTTTCAGTAGCACAGCTTCTAAATGCTGCTCTACTTGAAGGATATCGGAGACCTGGAAGCCTGTTGAGGCTTCCAGATGTGCTGATTGTCAAAACTTCTGAAATGTATTTCTTAAAGTGTAAAGTCACTAGGTGACTAACTTTTCAGACAGTGAAAAGTGACTAAGAAGATGTGTGAGACCAGATAATGAAAGCCTCATCTGCAATCATTTTTTTCACATCAGTGTTATGAGTAAGACAGAAAAACATTGTTTTAGGAACCAAAATGACAGAAAACCTCAGCTCTGTTATTGCGCTCGCTGCTGCACGTTTGCGCGTGTCCTGCATATTTAGTCGTTCATACGTGTGCATATTGATTTAACTTCATATGTTTGCCGGCTGTAGTAAGGGAAATCTACATTGAGATGACAGAGTACTGGTGTTTCACAGTAGATTAGATTATAGATCACACAGTGATTTTTTCAACCACTGACTGTGTGTGCATCTAACAGGATAATGAAGGGCTCAGTTAGTAGAGCAGTCATCAATGAACTCCAGGGTCATTGGCTCAATTTCTTGAATTCCTTGAAGACACTGGAACCCTATAGTAGCGCCAACAGTAATTTCCTTAAGGGGGTCAGTAGTTTATGTCTTTATTAAAGAGTTTCAAGCTGACTTTAGATAATGTGTAGTTCAAAGTGCTTTGAAGAAGATGAGCGATAATCCGTTTGCCACAGAACCTGATGAGAAGGTAGCACAGACTGGAGAAACGTTTTCCTCAATGAATTTGTGTCATTTGCGAACAAGCACTGGAAAGTGACTGAAACACATTGGCTGTGTCAAGGACTGAAGATCGTTTTGTGGGAAAGTGTGAGATGAAGAGTAACAAGTGACGCTCAGACAGAGCGACTGCACACTTGGTAGGAGATTTGCTGTACTGCTTGCTCAAGCAAGTTTTCTGCCCGCATCCTCTTCGTTGGGTTTGGAATATTTTTCATCTCACTGGCAGGCACACGTAAAGTCTTCATATACACCTAATGGGTAGATTAAATAAAATGGACACAGACTGACTTTAGCTCACTCACTCAGTCTGTCTGCCTGTTCTATCTACCCTGTAAAGTCACTTGTCAAAGTTAGTTTGTACTTTCACAGTTTGTCCCACACGTTGGGTTCAAACAGGAGGTGGGGGACTTTGAGCCTTTTCTAATTGTGTTTGCTTCACCAACACTTCCTCTTCTTCTTCTTCTTAACTCACTGCTTCATTACAGTTTATTTGTACCTGCTTTTGATGGGTTCATAATTTGAAAATGCTGTTTTATTTTTTATGTATTTTTATGTATTTTGTTGTAGATAGTATTTTGTTGAACACTAAGTAGAGTATTGCTGTGCGAGTTCACTGAACATAGTATCAGCTCAGTTGGTTCTTAAATCAAAATAACAAATACTCATAAAGAAATAAATAAAATGAAAGTAGTTGATTTATTTCACAACAGCAGCACAACATTTCTCAGATGAAATAGTATTTTTCACATTGTGAATATTCTATCACACCATTCAGATAGCTGAATGCAAATAAATAAATAAATTAATTACTGAAATAAATATGCATAAATATTATTGTTAAATACATGTTTTAAATCCTGAATTTGAAACAGTGTAAAAAAGTATCAAAAATATAACAAATACATTCTTTGTGCATGTCTGTGATTTTAACAACAACATATTAAATTTACTCTAATCATTAACTGTTGAAGCTGGCTCACGGAAAACAGAACACAGGCCAGAATCTTCATTTTTTCTTGGAGCTGTTGAGCTTCTTAAGGAAGTTAATGTACTGCGCAAAGGGTAATGAAGTGTTTAACTTCCGTTCCATTCTGCAATTGGCGCTGGGGATCTGTCTGTTTCCCTGGAAGAGGAACAGAGAGGTTTTGGGATTATGACTCACCTGAACGATACCTGCTACTGATGCTTCAGCGACTATAACAGTCAGAACTTAGTATCAATTCTGAAATTATACATATTTTTGTTGACTAACCTGGCGACCTTCCAGTGCGTCCAGGTTTGCATGAAGTTGATGTAGAATAGTCATTTTATCTTCAGGTACCGTGACATTGTTAAGAAGCTTCCTCAGCTCCCTGACAAAGACAGTCACACAGGAAGGCTGCAATACAAAAAAATGACAGGGACTTGTCAGGCTCAGAATGTCAAACAAACTGTATATCATAATAAACTGAGCTTGGTCTTGACCAGTTAGAGTGCAGACAGTGAAAAGATACAGTACTTACAGCATTTTGACGCATTTGTCTTGTAGGGACACGGTGTAGCTGAAGAACACAATATTAATTCAATTAACATTAACACTAACCAAGCGTGAAACAACAGACAACAGAAACCTGACACATATGAAAATGTAGAATTAAGTATCTGTGCATTATACTCACAGAGGAGTTGACGACTTTGGCGCTGCTGATATTAATCAGTCCATCTATCATCTCGTTGTTCAAGTTCGGGTCTATATGAGTGCTGTAGCAAAGATGCCAAAGGACAACAAGAGCAAATACAAATTTCATCATAATGCTGCGTCGTCTGTCTCTCACTTCCTTAACAGCTTCTTTTCGAAGTGTTGTGTGAATGGTATGATCACTATCTGCATGTTCTTTTTTATAGCGATTCAACAAGGAAAAGGAAGTCACTGCTGACAGCATGAAACACCTACCTGGAAATGTAAATTCTGCACATTTGTTATGTAATGTAATGAGCACCAATTAGGGAAATTTGTAATATTAAAAACTAGAAACTTGCACTGGCTGTTTTTTCACTAGAAGAAGAATTACAACTTCAGGAAATGTGTACACAAATAGCAACAGAAAATGTTCTGTAATTAAAATAAACACAATATCCACAAACATTGCCACTTAAAGCTTAATAATGTTACATTTTGTGTTGTATTGTATGGTGCAGTTATTTTCCCATGAAGATAAAACACACAACATAACACAGTTCCCCCTAGAAAGAGGGGGCAGCTGCCCCTCCCTTGTAGGGTTTACCTCCAGCTGGCCCCTGACTGTGAGTGTGTGTGTGCGGGCATGTGTCTGGATCATGGGTTTTACTGTCTGAACTTTATGCTGCCATCTTGGCCAGACCTTGCTCGTTGGTAACCTACAATTAAATCTTTCTGGTTAAAAAATGTATGTAAAGAAAAGAAAATCCTCCTAGCTGCTATGAGCTAGCTGTGATGAACATGCATAATTCCCCCGGGAGTTCCCCACGTTCAACCCTCTTGCCTCCTTTTCGCTACCCAATGTAAATTTTTCTAGATCTGATGTGTTATACGTTAGGAAATTGCTGCTACTTCGTCCAGAGCAGTACACTTAAAATTTCCTCGACACAAAAACTGAACGTTACAAACACCTCTGTATTGCACGTGGTCCAGTTGTTCATTCATAATATTCAGCGTTAGGTTGCACCCTATTTTGAATAGACATTATTTTAAGCAGAGACTGCACAAAGAAAGTGGGTGCAGCCTCCACTGATGTCGTAGTAACTATATGAGCTGTGCAGACTTTCTCACTTGTCTGTGTTGAAGATGATTCCATTATGTTATTAGTGCGATATCGCACAGCAAAGTATTATAGGTGACCCACATGCTACAAACATGATTCATGAATGTTACGTAGCTGTGGGATGCTACTTGCCTACAGTATGATCACGATATGCTGGTTGGTTGACCATGGAAAACATGAAGAGTAAGGTATATACTCATTTCAGAGTAAAAGGAAGTGGAAAGGACGTGAAATAAACTGAAGTGGACATGCTCCCTATACGTCATCATGACTCAGTGTCTGTGGTCAGTAAAGAAAACTTAATATTTTCTTCGAGACTATTACGTATCATCACAAGAAAAGATAATGACCCTTTAAGGAATTTCCTTTTTTCCCCTTTTTCTGCATAAATTAATCTTATAATTATATCTGATCTTCGCCAAAGTCACAAATATTAACTATAAGTGTATAAATGTCTTGGCTGATTAAACTCAGTCATGATTTTTCATCTCTTTTCTGAAAACAATCATTTAACATACACAGTGATGGGGTGACCATAACTCGATTAGTGTGACCATAGCTCAGTTACATGGTCAATTATTTATGAATCCCAGGGATGGTAGTTCAACTCTCGGTTCCCCTAATTCCTGGCCACATGTGTTCCTGGACAAACCACTGAACCCCAGGCTCTTTCGCTTTAGCTGGGCAGCCTGTCCACAAGAATTTCTTCAAAGGGATTAATAAAGTGAATCAGTTACTGACTGAGTTATACAGCATAACACTGATTCACGTAATGAATCCAAAACTATCTCACCAAACTATGCTACACTCCCTTGCTGCTACTCTCAAGTCCTTTTTCATCTCAATTATGGAAATTGAAATTAATGGAAATCTTGAATAAAAGAAGTTATGTTTTTTTTGTTTGTTTGTAGCTTATTGCCTTATCTACATTCATATCTTATCTAATCTAGAGATTTCACTTTTTATGCTGATTATCCTGCTTCTTTTCAATATGTATTAACATATGGTTAAATAAGTATAGTAGAAACCTAATGGTATGTGTAGAGTGATTCGTTTTATATCAGCTGTAGGTGTTTATGTTTGTAATGTGAAAGATAGTAGGCTCCCCATATTGTGTGTTATACTGTATATAGCCTAAGCATGCAGGGCCTCTGTTGGTCTCTTGGGCTCAATTCACTTGAGTTAGGTTGAGTTTGCATATGGTTGGCAGAGATGTTAACTAGCTCCAGTAAATCCTTAAAGTTTAAAGCTGTTACTCTTAAGTCCTTTTTCATCTCAATTAGTATTCTCTGCTGTGCCTTTGGAGCGATCTTGGCTGACCTATGTCTATGAAGATTAGATACAATATTTGTGGGCGGATCGATCCAAAATATCGAGAGCATTGATACCAAGTTGGTATCGACATTGGATCGATACTAGCACAATGGGATACTTACTTTATCTCTTCTACTTTCAGTTCGACTCTTCCATTAGAAAGTAAACTTGCTGGCTCTCTGGAACTCGGGTCTCCTGCATCTCCGTCATGCACAGTAAACAGCAAATCCCTTTGTGTCAATAATAGTAGTGTGTCATTCATTCACAAGAATATGGTGCAGTACAACAATTACGTTCTGTTCAGTTCGTTGCAGTTTAGTTATATATGAACGTAATCTTTAGGAGACAGGGTTGGAAAAAACATGAAAAAGAGAACAGCGAGCTACAAAATAAAATGGAGGGAAGAGGAGGGAAATCACTCAGCAAGACCCCTGTTGTACAGAAACAGAGCTCTGTGCCTGACTGCTCTTATAAGGTAATTGGAGATACTGGCTCTGTTTTACTTATATATCGCACACTACTTAGATTCAGTACCAAATCTGCATTTATAGACAGTATGTCTAACAGTATATTGATATCTGAATATCTAAACACATTGAGACAACCCTGTAACTCTTTCCTCCTACGTTCAAATCAGCAACTCTTTATCATAGGTCCTCTGAAATTTCTTTTTTGCAAGCCAGTCTCACATCATCTGATACTGCCTGACACTTTCATTCTCATTTCATTGATTGGACCCCAGGTTTGCTAACATCTGACTCCAGGTGATGTTTAGTGACATCAGAAGTTGCCATTAACACTCTGAATACTTAATTGGTGTGTTCAGTAAAGACATTAAAGCTCGTGACTGTGATGATATTTGTCATATCATTTCATGATATTATGAAACCACCACACTGCAGAGTCACTATTTTCTTGTAGATAATCCCTATAGATGATGTCATAGTTTCAGTTTAACTTCTCTCAGTCCATTTGATCAGTAATGCTGATGATTCATGAAATGTACAAGTAGCTTATTATTGAGACAGCTGAAGAGAAGGTTGAGATCTAAAGTATGGGGAGAATCCCACGAGACTGCAGCCAGTGATGACATAAAATGCTGGCAAAGTTTTAATGAGAAAGTTTATTGTTCAGTGTGTTCAATTGCTGTTTAATTAAATATTTTTAATAGGCTGAAGATGTACAACATACTGGGAAACTTACTTAAAACAAGACTGGTGTCTGTAGATACATTAATGTCAGTGTTGCACATTTTGGGCAGGATTACAATTTTACACAGAAGATTAAAGCTCTGAATATGAATAGTAAATGCACATAATGCCGTAGCACATGTAGTACTACTGGGATGGAAATCTTGAATTAAAGAAGTTCTGTTTTTGTTTGTTTGTAGCTTCTTGCCTTATTTAGATCGATATCTTATATAGAGATTTCACTTTTTATGCTGATTATCCTGCGTCTTTTCAATATGTATTAACATATGGTTAAATAAGTATAGTAGAAACCTAATGGTATGTGTAGAGTGATTCATTTTATATCAGCTGTAGGTGTTTATGTTTGTAATGTGAAAGATAGTAGGCTCCCCATAGCCATCACTCAGTGGACTCCAGTACGTTTTGTATGGCACTCTTTCAGGGTCATAGCCTACTAATATTAGGAGTATATTTCTTTGTTACAGACTCATTATCTCACTTGTTGTATGACTGTTAACATTTATTTGCAAGGAAATAAAACTCAGCAACGTCAACTTATGTTATAATTTTTCCACACTAAAGTTTTTTTGTTTTATCTATTAACACAGAGGCTTGCAGGGGTACCAGCTACATATTGTGTGTGATATATGGCCTCAGTTGAGCAATCAGTTGCAAAGCATGCAGGCCTTCTGTTGGTCTGTTGGTCTCAATTCACTTGAGCTAGGTGGTAGAAACTATGTACAAGTCCAGCACACTCTTGTACCGTGTGCTGTGCACAGGCACTGTGTAACTTCCCATTAATGTGGCAAATGTGTTAGTAGGTTTACTGCAAATTGCGTGTCACAAGATAAATCTAATACCTTCACAATCTGCATCTCACTGTGCAATGTCGGTTGAAGTGCATCAGCTTGTGGAATGAATGTGTAACGTAGCTCTGCACTCTACAGTAAATACCAGAACAACAGCAGTGAAACACGAGTATCTCGTTTTTTAAATGCCTCAAAACAAAAAGAATTGGACATAACACTGACATATCTTTACCAGTGCCCCACAACGTAAACTTTTTTTAAAACAGTGCATATGAATTCCTGTGTTGGCCATTGTATTCTTTAATTCTCATTTCACATGATGTCCTGATTGCTTGTAGATGTGCATCGTAGCAGCAGCCACATCATGTGAATATTAAAACCAACTAGTTCTCTAACTTTAACTCTCATATAGGATGTTTGTACCAAAGGTTTAGCCACTAAACAAACATGGTAAGGTTTCTATAAATGGCACTTTTTAGCCTTAGTTTCCTTGGCTTCATACAACATTGTCACATTACTCAAAACATCAGTGGAAAGTTGTGTTATTCTGAACTGCACACTCTGGTCTCCTGTGTGAAAGCCATGTGCTTTGTTGTGCCACCTGGCCATACCAACCTCTTCCTGTTATAGCAAATTGTTCTTGACACACTTTAAACCACTTCACACCTAGGGTATGCTCAACTTGTTTTCCGACCACATCTGAAGGCTAAAGTATTTTTAGTATTCTAACCCTAAGACTCAACGGTGAGGTGAAGCGCTCGCCAGATAGGGTTGAGACTCACTAATCATGTTAATGTGGTTAACTGCTTGCTTTCGAACAATCTTTCTTCGAAGACATATTTTTGCACTGGTTGTACATGTACAAAAAAATGGCAAAGATATTTGTGTGAAGGCTGACAAATGAGAGCTTGAGAGAGAACTTTGTATCCTGCCTACTGTCTACTTTCTCATGACTGTACACCTGGTCAAATGCTGTGTACAGTGAGCGTGCTTGTTGATTTGCTGGTTCACCAGTGTAGTTGCTGCAGTCTCCTCAAATTTGTCACCAGAAGAATTTAGTGGGAGGGGGGTTTTGGACGGTGTTCCATGTTTATAAAGTGTGATAAAACCTACACACACACAGTTACTGTGTGAGCTGTGTTTGGATATAGGGAGCAGTTGCTTTGTTGGCCCATTATGAAACATTAGACCTGTTAAACATCAGGTTCAGTGTCGATGTAAGCAAGATCTGCTAACGTTAGCATTTAATAGACCAGGTTAATGCGAGGATGAAACTTAAAATGACATGTCTAGGTGAAAATCTAAATGTGGTCAGTTGAAGGCAGTAAAAAGATGAGTAGATTTCTTGTGGAGTTTTGGGTGCCACACAAAGTGCCTTTACAGTGCAGCTGTGGTGAACTGATAGATGACACAAGATCAAAACAGAAACCACAGTTTCTAGCAGCTGATTTAAATGTCTACTCCATTTCTTTTTAAAAAAACATGATGAATAATATATTAAATGCTTTTCTCCTAAATGTTACCTGGGGTATGTTTTTAGATCTTTGTGGAGCTGAAAATGCATGACTCATGCTGTATCCTCTGTGCTGGTGTGGTTGCAACCTTTTCAGATGTCATCATGGAAGCTACTGTGGTGCTTTGTCTGTAACACCATCAGTGGATGTAGAAGCAGATGAGTGTGCAAGTGTTAATTTGGGGAGGATTGAGGGGAACATCTGTGTTCTCGTGCACACACAGGGGAAGCTTTGCACAGAAAATCGCAGAATGGCAGGAAAACAAATTGCCTGCAGTCACAATTCCCAGCCCAAGTTCAACAACTAATTCAGACCTAAAATATGCACCTGCTGATGTTGTTTTCTTTAGTTATGCTGAGATTACACACACAAAGCTCACACAAAGATCACAGCCCGCTGTTAAAAGCCATTAGCGTTAAATCAATAGTGAAGGGCTTGAACAGACGATGAGATGATGGACTCCTGGGCACTGCGCCCTCGCTGACCGTGTCCTAGGACATACCCCTAGAGAGTTACAATATCTGAAGGAGTCAAGGTGGCTTCTCCAACGGAGAATGTTAACATATCGTATATCACACAGATGTTCAGGTTTATGCGCTCTTAGTCATGATGGTCCCATTCATTAATCCATCTACAGAAATGGCTGTGAAGAAACTCAGCGGCATGCTCCACACTTGACTGACCACTGACAAAATAGCAACACACACTTCACTGATGATGTATGTGGTTGGGCTTTCTGCTCAACTGGGGAACATTTCACCCAGTTTGCACCTGTGTGCCTCAGAAATGCACAAAGGAAAGACCTTTGTCGTGGTGTGTGCAGTGTTAGCTCATGGAAAAATGTTTGTGTCTGCAAGTGATCTCTCAGAGTGGGGCCTGTATGTTGCTAGTAAATGTAATGTGGGTGAACCTGAGACTGCTGACTGCGAATGCGGAAAAACTTGGGTCAACTCATGAGAGATCGTGTGCTGATAAAATCTGAATCTTACATTTCCGTTGAGACTAACATTTAACCTTCAGCTTGGCACACTTACATTGTAACTTTTCCCCTTCATTACTAAATTTTAAATATATACACTGCATGATACAATGCAGAGCCGTAAATGTGTTAACGGCAAAACAGGGTTCCTGTTAAGTCTGCGTCACACCTTACCTGTGTGGTGTGTCATCAAGAACAATGACACAGCACATACAACAAAACAGTCTTTGATTGTGTGTGTATGGGTGATTACGCGAACTTGTACACTCTATCTGTATTTTTACTATTTTTGAGAGTTAAAAAAATATAGAAAATATAGATGTGGTCAGCCTAATCTCAAGTTAAAAATCTTTTACATTAACTATTATATGACTACTTTGTATTAGGTCATCATAGTCTGTTGCATCAATAAAGTCATCAACAAAAGCCTCAGTAGATTTGAGATTTAATTCAGATAAAATGATCAAAAACACCACAATACAAACAAAAATGTCGCATCTAAAGCCAAAACAATACAAATGTTTCAGATGTATTTTATTTTGTTAATTTTAGGTAAGACAGCTTTACTGTGGAAAGTGAACATTTAGTGTAAAGTTCAGTTTCGTTTTTATGTATTTATCTTTTTTGATTAAATTTTCTTTTTCTTATTACATTATCATAACATCTTTGTGGTTAGCTGCACATACCACGCAGATCCTTCAAAGACCTAATTGTGCTGCTATCTCACTTTGAGGCAAAGAGAAAATAAAACCTAGAGAATATCTGACTAAAGCCTAACCCTAACTAAACCTGTTTCATCAGAGGTGGTACATAACTTCATGAGTACATTATCTTAAGTACTGTACTGTAATTTGAGGCACTTTCACTTCACGGGGGTGTTTTATTTTTATGTTACTTTTACTCCGCTATAAATCAGGAAAAATGATTGTACTTTTACTCCAGTTAACCTGCTGTCACTTGTATAAGTTGGTTAAAATCAAAACTTTTTATAACGCAGTGTTTTCTTAGTGAAGTACTTTAAATTTCATAATGTTAGTTTAAAATGTAAATTTTGTAATTGTACTATTTAGTCATGTAGTTTAGTAGTTTTACTTGAGTTGAAAAATTAACGCTTAGCTACTTGTAGTACTCGTAGAGTATTGTTCTAGGGAAGTACTTCTACACTAGTTTGTGTACCTTATGCACCTCTGTGCCATACCACACGTTGTGTAACAACAGATAAAAAAAGGCATATGAAGAGGGTGGTGAATCATAGAAAGAACTGGTACTGATTTGATGTCACTGTTGCTATTGATGATGTCATACATGTAATTTGCAATTTTGGAAATTTTTGCTCTTTACTAATTTTACAGTAAGAATGCAGCAATCAGAACTGTTCTAGGTTCTTTTTATTGCATCATTCGATCTTTTAGCCACTGGTTTGACATATGCAGTACAGACTAACAACCACAGTGTCGTAATGATGTAAAGAAACCTCGAGAATATTTTTGTCCCTGTAGGAAAACAAACAAACAGGAGACACTGAGCAGGACTTCATCTACTCCCTCTAGCCCCACCAAGTGTTTTCAACATTATCTAGCACTAAAGAAAAAGCACTTTCAGCCCCACAATCTCAGCAGGTTTCCAAATGCAAACTGACAGCAGAGGTTTTCACCTGTGTTATTTTAACATAAATGCATATTAAGATCCTTTTATTTCTAAGGTTTTTAAATATGTAATTATTTTTAGCCCTTTTCCTTAAGTGCTTTCAGTGTGATAGCCAATCCTCCAGCATCACAGAGCTGAAACTCCTCCAGCCCGTCATCGTGTGGCTGCTGACGAGTAGCCGCAGGGACTAAACCTGCTTCATCGTCACCATCTTCCTTCTCATCATCTTCCTCAAAATCATCTGGATAATCGACTTGTTCGGAAACGTCAGGGGTTTCTGGAAATCCTGTAAGAGTTAAAGAAAAAGAAGAACAAGTCTATACTAATATACTATTTCAGTGGCATATGCCTAATATTTTGACTAATAATTTGTCAGAAACAATTGACCTGCTACCTGTTCATTATCAGTGATGAACTGAAACATTAATTAAAAAAAAGGAACCCCATTAAACAAAATATTACACTTATTTGTTCTTTTACCAATTACTATACCAACAATTATTATTTATCAATTTGAAAAGGGAAATTAGAGTCTGGTGTTTCAACGAATGTGATAACAATCAGTTGTGAGTGTGGGAGGCTCTTCCTTATTCTGGGTATTCACTTATCTATTACTACTATTGCTAAGTCTCATCTTGAAAGCACAGGTTTGTAGACTGTGTAATGCTAATAATAAATGTGATGTAATAATAATGTGTTTGGTTGAAGCAATGCAGCAGCAAGACAACGCTCCTGAGCACATACGTCATCTTACCAAAGAATGGTTTTAAAATTATTTAAAGATACAGGTTCACGTACTGATGCTACACACAAATACATGGATTTCAGATTAGATCATTTTTAACAATAAATAAATTGTAAAATAAAGTGTAATGTTTTTGTCTCTGTGGTTTAATATGGTTCTCTTTATCTAGTTTTAGCACAATTAAAATTCTTCAAGTGCCTGTTACTATGCATTTTCCCGACCGCTTTCCCTCTTAAGGTTGCTGGAGCCTATCCCAGCTGTCATTTGGCAAGAAGCAGGATACACCCCAGTTAGGGGAAGCAATCATGATGTCAACAAAGTGCAGCTTTAATTCAAGGGGTTTAACAAAAGGGCAGAATTTATCACTCTCAAGGGCAAATGGACAGTTGATGAAAAGCATTTTTATAGTCAGGTGGGGCCTGTTCACTCATTATTCCATGAAAGGATTAGAGACAAATTATTGACACTGATTTGAAACTGTCTCCAGCCATCCCTTTTCCTGTCTCCTTCCACCTGATCAGGTGTGCTGGGATGGCAGCATGCTATGTGGCAGGGTTTCTCTCAGCAGAACCGGGTCTCTATTCCTGGCTATCTGTGGTGGGAAAAAAGCTCTTTGTACTTTGTAATATTACTTTGTCTTTGTACTTTGGCTTTTGGCTGCTCCAACCATGTCATTCTGGAGGGAGTGGGCAGCTGCAGACTGTTGGATGCTTTGAGATGAGACATCAAGGCAAAAACGTAACTGAATAAAATAGGGATGCAGACGTTGTATCAGGTGTCACAACTCGGTTTATTTATCTGCTTGTCAGTGGATAAATCCATTTTTGCACCATGATTCCTGCCGTGTGCCGCATTTCTGGCTGCTTATTTGAAGAATGTTTTTATTACTTGTGGGAAAAGAAGTTTTTGACTGGCCTGGCCACATTGTTGAGGTTTTTTTCCACCACACAAATCAGATGAGTCTGACTGCTGAATTTGCATTTGGTAGTTGTTCATCAGAACACTCAACATGAGGCCTAAGCAAGTGAAAGAGGTCATAACAACGTAAGTTTGTGAGAACTCGTCAGATGCAAGAAACATCACTGGCAACTGATGATGAGGATGCTGATAAAAGTTGCAGAATGAATTATAAACAGCTGCAGTCTCTGCTTAGATTAGGAAAGTTCTGCACAACATACCAGTCAGTGCTTCAAACTGTAAATAATGACTCAAAACATAAAGCAAAAGCTGCTCGTTTCTCAAGGCAAAGAAATGGGATATTCTTCACTGGCAAAATCAGTCTCCTGTGTTATTTTATCCAAGTATGTCTTGACACCTTGGTTGCTTCGTTTGTAGCTGTGTACACATGTAAAATTACAAATATTGTGTCACTGTTCAAATGCATCTGGGCCTGATGGTATTTTTGCTGAGACATAAGCAACATATTCAATGCAGCACTTTGTTACACTGTGATTCTGGTACTTAAGAAAAGACTACGCCTTCCACCACTTAAGTTGTTTCACTTTTCATTTCCAGCACTACATTACCACTTGGCTCAGCAGACTCTTTCTGCACTGGAGATCCTGACTGTTCACTGGGTTCATCTAGGGAGGACAAACTTTCAACGTCATCAAAGTCCTCGGTATACTGGCAGTCGCAATGGCTTTGTCCTCCAACACACAGGGCGTCATGATCTTCCACATCGCTGAGGTTAACCTCTGTATAGTGCTCCTCTTGTACATATACCGTGGTCTCTATATATGTGCTGTTTATCTCTCTATTGATGCCACAGTCCTCCTCTTTAGCTTCAGTCACATGCGCACTGTCTGTCTCCTTGTGTGTCGTAGACCTTACGTGACCTTGCACATATGCGTGGCTGAGTATACAAGCGGCACTGGGCCTGTTTTCTGGATTGAGACAGAGCATAATCTGTATCATAGAGGAAATGTTGTCTGAGTACATGTCAGGTACAGGACTGTAGTCTCCTTTGGTGATCTTATAGAACAGACTCAGGAGGTTCGTGGCCGCAAATGGAGGCCTGAGGGAGCAGATCTCATACAGCAGGCAGCCAAGAGCCCAGATGTCAGACTTGGAGCTGTATGGGACATCTTGGCAGAGTTCAGGACTGAGGTAGCTGGGTGTCCCGACACACGTGGAGGCCATATCAGCTGTGTTGGTCATAACTCTGGAAATCCCAAAGTCCCCTAACTTTACCACACCTTGCTTTGTCAACAGCACATTTGAGGTCTTTATGTCCCTGTGGAGTATTTTGGCCATGTGTATATAATTTACAGCCATGGTAACCTGCACAAACCACCCCATTACAGTATTCTCTGTGAAAAACTCCTTTGGTTGCCTCTGTTTTACTTTGTCATCTAATGTCCCACCATCACAGTAGTTCATTACGATGTAAATAAATCCATCACTGGAGTTCACAAAGGCATCGCTGCATTTCACTACATGAGGATGCTCCAACCTCCGGATGATTTCAGCCTCTTGAAGAATCGCCTTCTGTGTTTTTGTTGTCCTCGTGTCCTCCAGTTTGATCCTCTTCACTGCGTGCAGACTTTTCTGCTCCACGTGTCTCATCAGGAACACGTCCGCTGTCCCTCCTCTCCCCAAACACAAAACCTTCTCGTACTTCTCCATATTTCCAAACAAACAAACAACCTTTTTCAGTAAGTAAAAGCGGTGTCGAGGTAAGAGGAGAAGAGGAGCGCTTCACTTCAACACAACCCAGCTGTCAGCACACGTCACCGAGCGTCTGTGTGCAGTCTCGTTCCCATAGCAACTCTCTGACACCGAAGACCTGAAGTCTGACTGTTACTGTTCCTGCACACGTCATCAGTAACCTCCAAATACTATATACAATAATATATAAATACTGACAAATGACGTTACATGAGGTGAGGCACCGTGTTTGAAAGACCAGTCAAATGTTTTATTTAAGTAACAGTGTGATAATTATGATCATGTGATCATAGAAATAAAAAAAAAGAGAAAGACATATAGACCATCATATAGATTTGTTGGAAATGTGCTGATTTATGTTGCGATTGAAAATTAGACAATATTTATCGTGATTGACATAAGAAGACTGATGATTTTGTTTTTGATAGTTGCTATATATGAAAGATTATGTATGAAAGTTTAATTAACTTTTTAACATTTCTATCGTTGATTTGTTTATTTTCCCTATGGCCCTAGGAAAAATAACCAAGTCAGTAGCAGCTAACGGCAAGCAATATAAAAGACAACAAATACAAAATGCATTTATTTCATAAATGTTTATTAATGTGCATGTTGTGTTAAATAATAATAATGTTAAATAAGTCAATATTATTCACATGAAAAATACAGTTATGATCTAGAATAAGTGTAGGTAGTAGCCTTCTTATCATATGAAAAACAAGGCCGTTTAGTGAGCTGCAGTGGATCATTTCTGGTGCTTTACACTAGGTGGCAGTATCAACATTAAGTGGCTGTATCCCGCCGACAATGAGCTAAAGAAGAAGAGTAGTTTGCGCTGTCTGCGCATGTTACTGCGCATGTTGATCATAACATAGCTTGAGCGCACGCTACAAGTTTTCCTTTTTTCCGTATTCTGTGAATAAATTAATACTGGTTATTATAAGATGCCACCAAAAGGAAAAGGTGGCAAGTCTGCTAAAGGTTAGTCCGTTACTTGCTACTGTTTGTTATGGTTTGTGTTGTTTTAGTTTTAAAGTCAGCCACATTTGTTAGCCTGCAGCGTGCAACTGTAATACGCGCTTCCAAATGCTCACATCTCTCTAGGTTGACTTGTACGGCTTGTGAATCCATGTTGCGGTTATTGTTGGTTTAATAGTTGTGTTGTCGCTGTGGTGAACCTGTGTAGGGGCTGCTTCCGGAAGTGCAGACGCTGATAAGAAAGATAAAACACCCAAAGGCGGCACTGCTGTGAAGGTAACATTCACATTTCTATTTTTAGCCCAAGCTCATCTGCAATTGCGTTACAACAGGGGATTTTTCAACCAACCGGTGACCTGCTTCAAACTTTTTCTCCCCCCACAAAGACACTTTGGGATGAGTGATGACTCAAAGTGTTGTTGAGAAGGTGACCGCATTTGCACTGCCGAAACAAATGTGCTGTGCCCTGTTGTAGACAGTGTAAAACAACTGCTGTCACCTGTAAAACCTAATTCGTCTTTTCTAACAACCGTTACCTTTTAGATTTTAATAGTGTGGTTCAAACATAGAGTATATTACTGAAATAATTATATGTTTTTATATTATGATATTAAAGTATTGAGGCACTAGTGGATGGCAAAGGGAGAGTAGGAAAGGAGAGAAAAGGAGGTTCAACAATAAACCATTAAGAAGTTCAGGAGCACACATGACAATCTACCATTAGGATGCTTTATCTCGGTGTCTTTGTGTGTGTACAATCAAGTACAGTACAGTTCCTAGACGTCTAACTGTGTTATTCCCCAGGTGCGGCATATTCTCTGTGAAAAACACGGAAAATGCATGGAGGCAATGGAGAAACTGAAGGCTGGAGTCCGTTTCAGTGAAGTTGCATCACAATACAGCGAAGACAAAGCCAGACAAGGCGTAAGTACTGTACATGCACTAAGTTGTGTGTTTTTGATTTGTTGTTTTCTTAAATGGCTTTGCTTCTTAAATTACCAGATGATATGAGTAATTTTTCACCGACTCTCTACATACTTTTCTGTTTATTTGTGTCTTCGCCCCGCCACAACACCTACGCTGGTACACGTTAACTGATGGGAAAATTCAGTGGAGATTAGACTGAAACTCAGGGGAACCACATAAATATTTAGGTTGTTGAAGTCATTGACATTGAAACCAAGTGTTTACCTCATTTATGTGACCCAGGGCCATTTTTAGGCACTGCCAATATAGGTGATTACTTGGGACACCACCATCTGCAGGGTGCTAAATACAGAGGTGTTTTGCATTTGTATCTGGTCTATTTATAAAAAGTCGGTTACTCATGGCTAGGGCACTCCTTACGTTTTTCAATTTAATTTTATGCAGGAGTGCACCCTTAAGGTCAAACACCTGAGGGGACTCTACAGAGCGGACTCTCACATAACCTGCCATTTTTATGATATTTGTTTAACTTTTCTGACACTGTAGTTCATTCATTCAAACCTTCAAGTGGCAGTCTCATGTAACTACATTATGTGTTCACTGCAAATATTATGCTTTATGCTACATTATGCTTTTGTAGCGTGGTGAGGAATCAATTGATAACGGAGCAATTTTCATAGTACAACCAACTAAGCTAATGTGGAGCTTCCCGAATCGCTTACACACCCTGGATGTCAGGGAGTTTGTTAGTTTAAAACAGCAAAGTCCATAATGATAAATACAATATAGAAATATATCATGTGAAAAGTGAAAGTCTCATATTAACAATGTAGATGTGCACCCACAACACAGATTAGTAGTAACCTGATCATGTTAGAATCCTACAGAAATAATAAATAATCAGGTGATGTTCAATATCATAAATATGGTAAAAACAGAGTAATACAGATGCTAATTAACATTAACGATGAAAGCAATTACATTTGAAATAATTACTTGTCAATGTCACTGTGAAGCTTTTGTTATTATTTTCAGTCACATTTCTCTCTTTCAGTACAAGGTTCATAAAATGAATTCTTCATGACTGTTTTTTGTTTTTTTTTTCATAACAGGGTGATCTGGGGTGGATGACTCGAGGATCGATGGTTGGACCTTTCCAGGACGCAGCATTTGCCCTCCCTGTCAGCTCTATGGATAAACCTGTCTATACAGACCCTCCTGTCAAGACAAAGTTTGGATACCATATCATTATGGTAGAGGGGAAAAAGTGAAGCAACATGGCGTAAACATTTGAATTTAGGACATACAAATTTCACTTTGCTGTATTATGATTTTTTAATTTTACTTTTTCAAGCAACATTTGCTTTATGTTTTGCTAAATGTTAAAAAATTAAGAAAAGATTATCCTGGTGTGAAAAGCGTTTGTGTGTTGTCTTTGTAAAATGTACAGTAACACATTAACAATTTAACTGCAATTAATATTTTTTACAAACTTTGACATTCATACATTTAACAGGATTTTCATTTTCAGTGTGATAACCACCAATAGCCAAATAAAAGCATTTTTATTGACTGAATACAAAATGTTTATGGTTTGTGTATGTATGAGAGTGACAGACTTAGAGGAAGAAGTTGGTCTTACTCAAAAAAAAAATACCAGGTTCAATTACAGTGAACTTGTTATTCTTAAATTCCAGGAATATAAAGATCACTGTATTACTTAAAGTTACCAGTTTTGTTATACTTTATGAGATAAATGATCAAAAACATGAACAAAGTTGATATTTACTTAGAGAATTAAGTATTGTTGATGAGTAGGGTTGCAACTAATGCTTGTAACTGATAAATCATTTACTAATTATCAGTTAATCTGCTTATTATTTTCTCAGCTTGGCTATAAAATGTTAGAATAGGGAAAACCTGAAGAAACCTGTAATTTCATATTCTTAAATAAGACAAAGAAACTCTTATATATCCTGGCATGTTTGCATAAAGAGGACGATGCATGTAATAAAATCCATCATACTGCTACCTTGTCAGTATTATGGACCTGTGTGTTGCAGCCACCTGCAAATGTACATCCAGAGCGCTAGGCGGCAGTATCCTGCAGAGGCCGTGGCAACACAGGCAGCATCAGGAAAAGACAGTTGACGTTGTTAAGCCTTGCTAGATGATTGGCGAGGTAAGATGGCGGCGCCAGAGGAGCCAGAGTTATCTCAGGCGCAGACCGAAAAACTCCTTCAGTTTCAGGTAGACAGCATAAATTCCACAATCACACGCCTCAGTTTGAGGCTTCACATGCTATTACGTTATCGTCAATAATGAAACAGGTCTAAACAAATGGGGCTGTGCGTGTTTAAATCCTTTTAGCATTGTCAACTTCGCTATCGTTACCCCCAGCTCCATAATGTTACCCGTCAACTTGAGTCATAGCTAGCGTTAGCAGAACTGGCTAACATTAGCTAAGCTAGCTAACAAGTTAACAGACTTTGAGGGCCACAGGTGGGCTTTAATAGCCTAACGCCTGTTTTATTTTACGCTTTGACACATACCTAGTCTAACTTTGTTAATCAACATTACTCGTGCCGCGTTGGCATTGTAATTTTTGACTTTACGTTAACTTGGCTAACGTTAGGTTTCCACTGACGCTCCCTTAAGCACTTGCTGAGTTAACATTAGCACAGCAGTCATGATCGAGCTGTTAGTGAAGTTTCTCAGCGATACAACTATTTTAGCTGTGCTAAACGAGGTCCTTAGTTTTATGAAAATGACATATGCATTGTTCCTCTCCCTTTGTAATTTATTTTTAGCCTGTTGTGTAATAGGAAAGCTTAAAATCACTGAGATTTTGGAGAGCTACTAGCTAACCTGTAATATCATCCTTGTTGGAGCACCGTTAAATGGCTTTCTCTTTTCACGCTGACTTAACACATAACAAAGAATTGTTTTACTAATCATTTAATTCAAGCTTATTGTTTGACAACCAAGTGGATTAGTTGTGAATGATTCTTGGTAACTTAATTCAGGAGAACTTGGCACAGAAAACCAGTACTACAACAGAGTGGAGAGGAAGCCCTGTCAATCTCCGTGCAAACGACTCCCTTTCCGCTTTATTGAGAAAATGCCTTCAATGTTTATTTTTATCTATAACAGGACCTAACTGGTTTGGAGTCAATGGACCAATGTCGTCGAACATTAGAGCAACATAATTGGAACATAGAGGTAAAATATTTTTTCATATAATATATACACAGGTATATATACCTGTGTATATTTTCGTTTCTATTTTCTTGTTTTCATTCCTAGATTCTGTGAACTGTACTCGCTTGCTTTGATTTACCAATTGGAGGATTTGATTGTAAAGTGTAATAGATTGGATTTTATCTGTTTCAGGCTGCAGTACAAGACAGACTTAATGAACAGGAAGGAGTGCCCAGTGTGTTTAACCCTCCACCATCCAGGCCATTACAGGTCAATACAGCAGACCATAGAGTATATAGTTACATCGTTTCAAGGCCACAACCAAGGGTAGGTCCGGATGCTTTTGTGTCTGAGTTTTAGCATAATATCTCTCCACTGCAGTAGAATATTTTCACTTAACAAAACATATTGTATTCCTACTAATTCTTCTACAGTATATTGTAAAACTGTTGTTCATTCTTGACACATAGCACATTTTAGCTGGCCTTTGTTAATGCATTGTATATTTTATTAATGGTATTTAGGTGTTTTTTTTAAATTGGCACTACATGTAGTCATATCTGGGAAATTCTGCTTCTGTTATTTAAATGGTAATAAACTGTGTTGGATCTGTTTTTTAGGGATTACTAGGATGGAGTTACTACTTGATAATGCTACCTTTCAGATTTACATATTACACACTTCTGGACATATTCAGGTAATTCAAGCTCATTTTTTTAACCTTGTAGCTGGGTAGAGGAAGGTAATTGATTGTACAATGACTTTTTTTTTTTTTCTTAGGTTTGCCCTGCGGTTCATCAGGCCAGATCCTCGTGGTCGTGTGACAGATCCCGTAGGAGATGTTGTGTCTTTCATTCATAGTTTTGAGGAGAAGTATGGTCGTTCACACCCTGTATTTTACCAGGGAACATACAGCCAGGTAAGTTTAGAGATATAAAGTATATGCACATAAAAAAAACACTTTTTTTCTTGGTCTGTTTAAGTTAAATCAACAAAATAAAACTGCAGTACGCTGAATTGCTTTTAACACATGCAGGCACTGAATGATGCCAAACGGGAGCTCCGCTACCTATTAGTGTACCTTCATGGGGATGATCATCAAGACACTGATGAATTTTGCCGGTATAATAAAATTTTGTTCTTACGTTCATCAGAATATAAAAATACATTTTCTATGTTTGTATTGTGGTTTTGGCCTTGGTTTTAGAATTCATGTTTACTAACCACATGCATATAAAAAAGCATTCCTGGTAAATAGTTTTTGTGCTGCTGATTTCTCACTTCTAGCTCCACGTTATGTACAGAAGAGGTTATAACCTTCCTCAACACACGAATGCTCTTTTGGGCATGCTCAACCAGCAAGCCTGAGGGCTACAGAGGTATGAATATGTATTATTATTTAACTCAGCACTTGTTGTCAGCTGTTAGTCTAATGCGGGATCATAAAAAAGTCATATCAGAGGCATGTTTGAAGAATGAGACAAACTCAAACTGAAGATTTGAGAGTGAACACATTGCAGCTTCTTATTTGTAACTTGAGGAAAGACAAAAGAATAAAGGTGAAGCAGTGATTGTTTTCATTGATTGTGTTTTTACTCATATATGTTATGTGTGTCTTCACACAATCATCACAACGTTAAATAAGCAAATCCTCTAGGTTATCCTTAGTAGCTGGAACAATAGTTGGAGAAAGAAAGACATGTTAGGTTTGTTGAAATTGTTGTTTATGTTTTGAATAGCACATACAAAATTCCATTTTAAGCTGATAAAACAGTCATAATATTTCATATTTTTATTGAACACAAACAAAAGTGATGGTGAAAAAATTAAGTAAAACGGGTGGAACCACCTTTGGCAGCAATAACCTCAATAAGACACTTCCTGTAGCTGTGGATCAGACCTGCACAATGTTCAGGAGTAATTTTTAATCATTCCTCCTCACAAAGGTGCTTCAGCTCAGACATATCTTAAGGATGTCTGGTGTGAACAGCTCATGTTAGATCATTTCACTAGATCAATATTGGAATGAGATCTGGGCTCTGACTGATTTTGTGTCTCCAAAGCCATTCTGTAGTAGTAGATTGTCATTGTCCTGCTGGATCACCCAGCTTCTTCTGAGCCACTCAGACATTTTCTTGTAGGATAGGCTGAATGAATCTGGAGCCAGCAAAACAGCCAAATATCATGATGCTTCTAACACCATACTTAGCTGTTGGGTTAATGTTTTCTTGTTGGTTTACCATACCCTTTTTTACTCCAAGCGTAGTGTTGTTTATTCCTTAGGAGAAACACTGCAGCACACCTTAAGTTGCCAAAGACCAGCTTGACAATCCACAGTGCTTCTGGGAAAAGTGCACTGATAAATCTAAGGCTGAATTGTTTGCAGCACTATATAAGCCATAAAAGGCTTTCTATGAGGGTATGTTTAATGGATGTGTTCAGTAAAGTCATGAAAAGTAATGACTGTGTCTTATTGAATTAAAAATATTTGTTAATATTTGGGACTTTGGTGAAGATCAGATCACATTTCATGAGCAATTTATGCAGGAAAAACCAGGAAACTGTCTTGCTGCTGTAGATGTCTGTATGAGTGAACTGACTTTGTGTAATAGCAGCACTATGTAAACAGTGAGACTTCGCTATACAGTATTTGTTATGTGTTTTAGTTTCCCAAGCGTTGCGGGAGAACACCTATCCATTCCTGGCCATGATAATGCTGAAGGACCGTAAGATGACAGTAGTGGGAAGGCTCGAAGGCCTCATTCAGCCAGAGGACCTAATCAATCAGCTCACCTTCATCATGGATGCCAACCAAACATATCTCATGTCAGAGCGTCTTGAACGGTACAGGAATCCATAAATCTACACTAGATTGCTTTACTTAAATTTACTTTACTGCTTTACTCGAAATATTCCAACTCACTTTATGTAAGAAACACTGTAATTTACATGTTATGGGTTTGATTGAAGCTGTGTGACAGTTTGGAGTCAATTAAATGATTATGAAAGTCTTATAATCACAGACTGTGTTATGAAGGTCAGCTGTGTACAATTGAAAACAAAATGTTTTTGTTTCAGAGAGGAGAGGAACCAGACCCAAGTGCTAAGGCAGCAGCAGGATGAGGCTTACCTGGCTTCACTCCGTGCAGATCAGGAGAAGGAGCGAAAGAAAAAGGAGGAGCAGGAACAGCGGAGGCAAGAAGAGGAGAAGGTCCGACAGAGCGCCCTTGCTGAGGAGCGGAGACGAAGAGTGAGTTTTGTTCTCCATTCCCTTTGCCAGTGTGTACACATAGAAGCCTTTTTAAATACCTTAGATGTTCACTTCTTGGCATAAATAAAATCGTTCCCTGATTGTGATGACAATTTTTGTTGTGACCTCAGACACTTGAAGAAGAGAAGGAGAGGAAGTCAGAATGTCTTCCTCCAGAGCCACCTGCAGATGATTCAGAGAGTGTCAAAATAGTGTTTAAGCTGCCCAATGATACACGAGTAGAGAGACGATTCCTCTTTGGGCAGTCTCTGACAGTGAGTACTACAGTGTTCTGTTGAAGACATGTTGGTTGATTGACCTTATCTAGTAGTTTTCAGTAGGTTTGACAAATACATTATCATCAGCAAAGTAACGTGACGTTTTCATTCCAGCCAATCATACAAATCATGCTTAGGATTTGACTATTAACGCGTATTTTTTTTCTCAGGTAATATACGACTTCCTCTTCTCATTGAAAGAAAGTCCAGAGAAGTTTCAGATAGTAACAAACTTCCCTCGCCGAGTCTTGCCCTGCCTTCCGACTGAAGAGCAGCCCAACCCTCCAACACTCAAAGAGGCGGGACTCAGCCGCTCCGAGGTCCTTTTTGTTCAGGATCTTACGGACGATTAGTAGATGACATACCTCCTCCACATGGAAACACATTTTCCTCCAATGCCCACTCACACCTCCGATTTTCTTTTTCCTGTTTGTTTGCTAAATGGCCATTATGCACAAGGGATCACTGAGATAAAATCCTAACCTGGAAAAGTTAAAACCACCCTGCATCCAGTCCTTGTATGGTTGTGTTTACAGGGTTCCCAATAGCCTGGAAAGTCTTGAATTTTATCAAATAAATATTTCTTGAAGGCCTTCCTTGAACTCATCTTTGTATCCATGTGGACAAAAACGTTTGTTTTCCATCGTCAGTACTAGTTACCAGTTAATACTTGTCTTTCCTCACCAGCAGTTGTTGCAGCAGATGAACAATCTACTCAAATGTACTGAAACAGTAGCATAGCTTTGTGCAAAACCAGAACCCTATCCCAAATTAACTGATGTCTGGACAACTGAGGAAGACATGTTGTATTAATACCTACTGATAAGACACAGGATGCAGCACAGAGAAGTATGTTTTTCTATCATGGTGTTAATGCCTATTGACTATTTTTGTCAAAGACTTGATGTTTGATCCATTTGTCCTAATTCAGCACCCTTTTTGCCTTAAGTTTACACATGCTTCCTCCACAGCGACTGACATACACAACAGGTCTCGGCTTGGTTTCATACTGCTGTGACATTTAATCCATGTGGTGTGGAGAGCACATGTAGTACTTCAGGGAGCAGGTTGGTGGATTTGGACATAAAGGAAATATGGGAACCCTGTTTTAAATGAGCCATGATCTGTACATAAGTTGGATATTTAAAACCTTCAAATTTTTGTTTTGTTCTTGACTGATCGGTTTCATAAAATGACCAAATGCAGGTTGGTTACTATGTAAAGCAGACTGCCTCAAGCTCACGAAGTTTAAAAAGGAAATATTTAACAGAAGCCACAGCTTTTACATGTGGCTTTATCTAGTATAATACAAGTCTGCCCATAGTGTGCCTGTGGTTACTCATAGATGCCTGTTTTGCCTGTAACATCTAAATGGGCTCATGTAAAGATGTAATTTTCCAACTATAAATTAAAAACATTTTAAAATTGTGTTTTTGAGAATGTCCAACACTTGCTTGTGCAATGAAGTAAAGCAGCTAAGCAGCTGTTAGTGCTACGAACAGAAGAGCAGGAAACCACCTTGAAGATAAACTTATTTTGGTGAGTGAGATATTTTTAATAGTTGAACAGTGGAATTAACTAAATTTTAAATATAATTACATCTAGCACCTTTCAAAGTCAGACGAGGCAGTTGTTGTATTGGTATACATCATACATTTATTAGTGAACAACCCTCTCAAATCAGCCACAACAATTAAAAAAAAATATGATTGCACTACTTGGTAAAGCATAACTAGCAACTTTCATTTAAAAAAAGTACAAATCTTAAAAATTTCAAACAGTATACAGATGTATATATAATACACTAACTAGTTATGTTAAATGCTACAAACAATATGATTCCAATGGAATGAAAAATTATAACATTAATTAAGAACCATTTCCTATATATAATATATATTAGTTGTTTTCTCCCCCCACCCCCCTCAATACAAACATGGAAAAAAAATGAGGTAACTGTAAATGTGCAAGTACCAAAGCAAAATATCTGCCTAACACAGAACACATGCCCCTGGCTCTGTTGGCGGGTGGGTAGTCTGGTGTTCAGGTAAAGACCCCTGGCCAGGGAGAGTAAGAACAGTAAACCACTATCCCACCACAGCAAAAATCATTGGTAAACAATAAATGGCATCTACGGAGCAATCAATCACAAATCCTAAAGAAATTTTAGCTGCTTATTGGAACACATTTTTGCACCACACAAGCTGTGAGATTATTCATTAACTCTTAACAGAAAGACTACAAGACTCTATTCTCAGTTGTCATTAAAAATTACCTCATTACCTAGTCCTTAATGGGAGGTTCTCTTTTTATTTAATAGGGTAGCTGGATATTGTCAATTAAATATTTACTTTAAAAATAACAGTGCTAACATTAACATGAATTAAGGTATCTATATGTGAAAAATACATTTTAAGATATTGATACACTGAGAGCAAGAGCCTGATAGGCAGGTACAGTACTACACTGAAGTAAGTATGACAACACTTTATTCTTTTTTTTAAATCCCTTAAACTATATTGATTTTCACTGACATTGTTAAGGGGTATTAGTATAACATGCTTTAAGAATACATGGGATCCATGACAAACTATTGCATTCACGCAAGTGAGTTTTCATACCTAAAAGCAGAACATCTAGCACCTTTTCACTATGGCTTTTGATAAACTACAGTAGTTTCAGAGCATGTATTTTCAGTCGTTAGGGCAATAACAGTAACACAACGTATGTAAGAAGTTCTGGATTCAAGACCAGTTTTTTTTTCCTATAAAATGAAGTTAGCGCAATAAAATCTTGTAGTCATTCAGTTCTATTACAAATGTGTGCAGTACAATGCATGGCAGTTATCAGCTGAGCATTAAGATCCAAACCCCCAGAACCCAAAGCCAACTATAACTAAAAATCAGTTGGGATCTGGTTGACAAGCATGCATATTGTGCACCGTTAAATAGGTCCCCATCAGATTTTGAGATATCCTCCACTATACCACACTTGTTTTACTGTTTTTTATTTTAAGTCATGCAAACACCTCTGAAGTAGATCTGGGAGTGAATTAGGTAGGACTGTGTGCACTGCGGCACATTTAGAAATGGGATCACAACTGCTATGTCTCACCATATGGTCTGAGTACAAGAACAAAAGTCAAACAGGTTTGAATAATACACTTGTAATGAGTTGCAGTGTACATTGCCTCTTTTCAGTGAATATTAATAACATATTTACTGCTCTTTTTTTCTTGCATGCCTGTCGTTAAATGATGTAATATCTACTATTTCAGACAAAACAGAATATTATAATTGATTACATTAAATTATGGTCTGAGGAAAACGACCAAACTAAATTCAGATATACCCTTTTCACGGCATCCTTTCCATTTGAAATGGACTGTTCTCTATTTTTAATATATTGAGAGGCCCTGAGTGATTTTTTTAAAACTTACAATATATGCCAGCGAATAGATATGTACACATAGGTTAATTCTCAAAGCTGTGGGTTTAACTCATTAAATGGCTTTTTTTTTCTCTAGAAGGTGGCACACACGTCAAAGACTCACATTCACTTAAGAAATAAAAGTACAGGAAAAGGCAACGTCCCTTAACATATAAAAGAAAACGTTACAACTGCCTGTTAGTGCTTACTGGGGCAGTTAAAATACCAGAATGAATCCAAAGCAAAGGTTCATTTGTTGTTCTTTTCCCTCGCACCCCAAATATATCCTGTTTTCCTGTGAACACAGTCGGGGAACTAGAAGTCTAACAGTGTTTCTACACTACTGAACACTCCAGCTCGGTGTCATTAGAAGCTTTTCCTGATCATTGTGGAATAGAGATCGTAGAGCATCACCAGTGACTTCTACAAGGGTTTTTTAACATTCTTCTGTCTTCAAACATTTTTTCTAAAAGCATTCACACTGAAGCTATACATTTTGCTTTTACAACACCATTACCATGGCCTAAGATAGTGACCTGACCAAGTTACCAGAATATAACGCATACCATACACAAACATTGTTAGTGCTCCGACCTTTTCCTTCGATGCATTTTCTCTAGAGTCTAGAAGATAAAACCAATAAATAAACTTTTTTTTTTTTTTTTTAAATGGCATACTTTTAAAACAAGTGGAAATGACAAAGTATTTTTAGGATTAGTAATAGGTTTGTGCTTGTCAAGGTCATAAGAAGGCAGAGCTGAAATCTTGAACAGTAGGCTATATCTGTATATTGGATTTAGCTCACAAAGAAATAAAAAGTCCAGTCTTCCTAAAAGGGGAAGAAAAAGTTCATTTAAAACTTGCCACTCACTGCACATATTGCTTTCTGCACAGGCCTCAGTACAGCCTTCAGACGAGGACTTCCATCCTTAAATGCAGTCAGGTTGGAACCACATGCTAGTCTTCCCTCGTGGCGCTTTCTGAATAAGCAAGCAGTTCTTTTAGTATGCTTCTTTGTCTCTTGTTTTTTCTTAAAATTTGATCATTTTGGTGGCAATGCTTGATTAAAATATTGCTAATCTGAATCAACAGTTCATGCAAATCCTAGCATGCTGCCCTGTATCCAGTGGTTACACAATGCATTGGCTCTGTGAACAGGACAAACATACGCACGCACGCACGCACACACACACACACACACACTTGCCAGAGGAACAATGCTGACGTGGAGAGTGGATGTAGCACTTGTGCAGTTATGCAGGATGACCTAAAAAAGATGCAGTCGTTAATCCGTGACTGTCTTTTTGTACAGATCTGTGTTCCAGAGTGTATTATCTGGAGTAGACGTTACCCCACGGTTGCATGTCCCATCAATTGCAGTCCATAACCTCAGGCTTAACAGAATGTGCATTTAACCACAGCAAGTCACACTTTCACAATAGCATCGGCAAAATCTAAAACAAATTAGGGATAAAACTGTTGAAATAATCGATACATTATTGCAGAACATACATTATTAACAAATCACTTTGCCCAACACCTAAAAAAAACATGCATCTATGATGGTCAGGCGCCGCCTCCAAACACAGATAACCATGTTTAAGTATTCCTATTATTTTTCTGCTAATTGCACATGGTGTCCAGCCTATCATCATCCTCCAGGCTCCGAACTCACCTCTTCCAATAAAGGACTCCCACTATTCATGAACACCACAACCAAATCCACTACATAAAAATGAAACCCTGTAAACAAAAGCAGCAAATAATGCATTGTAGGGAAAATCTTTGGAATCTGCAACAAGGGGGCAGAGAAAGAACTGGCTGGCAATCCCAGAACTCTGGCTATAGGCTGCAATAGGCAGTGGGTTTCATGAGACTTGGACAATGAAGCACAGCAGAGGTACAACAGGCTCCAGAAACAATCCTGGATTGCTTATTATTTAGGAAGGGGGCAGGAATAGTGGGTTGGTAAGCTATATTTACTGGAGGACGCAGGTTAGGTGGCAGGTGTCCCCAGCCTCTGGTGTGTGCAGCTTTTAAGTTCAGTACTCAGAGACAGTTCTCACTCCGCCTCCCGGTGTACGTCTGAAGCATCGGCTCGGCAGATAGGACAAGTGCGATTGGTCTGGAAGTCACACAGAAATATTAAATACAAAGATAAGAAAGCCCTGTATCAAATTCTCACAAGTCAATGTCAACACTATGGTCGTCAGCTTACCTTTAACCATTTATCCACACACTTGGCGTGGAACTCGTGGTTACAAGGTAATACCCGAAGTAGCTGCCTACACTCAAAGTCACTAAAGCACACAACACATCTGGGGAGAGAAGAGAAAGGAATAGCCAGGGTGTAAAAAAAACAAACATCTACTGTATATATGTTGAATACAAGATGTCCATTTTAAAAAAAGTTATAAAAGACTCACAGCGTTTGTTCAGATAGATGATTCTCAGAGTTGAATCTGTAGGACGGAAGTTGCTCTATATCTGCTTTTGTGAGTCCACGTGGCTTCGCTTCACCCAACCTCTCAGCCAGATTCAGTAATGCCTACACACACACGAACAGTGCTGATTATGTTTAATGTCATGTATTACTAGTCAAACGGCTTGAACAGTAGTTTCCCCATTAATGTTCCACAAATGTGGAAAGGTGGTACACAGAACAGAGGTGGCCCACTGCCTAAGTTGGTTTTACCTGCAATTACTACACTAACCTCATAATTCTCCATCTCCACATCATCTACATCCAGGTCTAGACTGATGGCTGGTCCCACGGCTGTTGGAGGCACAGGAAGCATTGACCTAAACAGAAATGGAGAAAGACTGTTGAGCAAACTTTTGTGTTCAGACAAATAGCAGAACAGTCATCTGTAGAGGCCAGTATCCTACTACAGAATGCTTATACTGCAGGTACTCACAGGAAGTAAGGGAGGAAGCCTGGGTAGTACGATGGAGGAGGCGGAGGAGGAGGGAGCGGCTGCTGCAACCGGTATCTCTGTCCATTTACTCGCCGGGGCAACATGTGGGGATATGGCTGAGGAGAAACGCTTTTATTTTTACTTTTGATGACATTTTTAACAGTCCCTAAAAAAATGGAAGTAAATAATAAAAAATATGAACTACCAATGTTTCTGTTGCACAAAAGAAAAATACAAGTTGAACTTTGTTCAGTCAGCAAGATCGGCTTCCTTAGAGTTTTAGTTTAAACTAGTGCTGAGCAGCGATATAAATGTAAAAATGAAATCAAAGGTTATTTCAAAAGTACTGCTATATAAAAAAAATTTGCAATAACATTTAGTCTGCAAACACTTTAAACAAATAAGATGTTTTAACAGCACTATTCCCTTTACACAGTAGCAGTTAAATATGTCTTGTAAATCTCAACTTAGACAATGTAATTATCGTTACGTCATTAACGTTAATCGAGTCCAGAACCACCCATTATACCAAACTACTACTAACTAAACAGACAAATGTTATTTGTCTTATGTCGTGTTTACTATTGTCCTCTGATGTCTGTGTCGCGCACGGTGGAGCACACACATAAATCTGTCACGTCAACCACCTGAAAAGCGTTTTTTTTAAAACACAGTCGTTAATTTGACTGCTGTCATTAGAACGAACACATGATAGGAAATTTCAACTTTGTAGTGGTTACATTTCCACTGTTGAAACAATCCCACTTTTATGTTGGGGAAGTTTCTCAGTCACCCAGATAAAGTTATGTGGAGGTCCAGTTACTTTACTAGAATCTAGCTTCTACTGAGCCACAGTCGGCTACAAAATCATTTAACAACTTTGTCTGTATATGGCAGACAAGCACTGTTTTAGTTTGAATTTAAAAATAAAAACTAAACTCAATAGCTTTTAAGATTTTTCAAGAGCTGTAGGTGCCTTGTGTTCCAGGCAACCTTTAGCTGTGAATGCACCGATGGGAACAGAAGTGAAGCCAACAAAAAGTTGGACTTACACTTAAAGTCATAAGTGCACCGTCAGTGTCTCTGAAAAACAAAGATCGGAAAATGTGTCAGAGGCTGTCTGTCTTACCACTCCAAAGGGAAGCTCCTGATGCAGAGGCTCTTGCGGAAGATACTGTAGGGGCATAGAAGGAGGCAGCGCTGGTGGATGATGAGAAGGAGGGTACGAGAATGTCCCTAAAGGGTGCTGGTCCCCTCTTAGGTCAACTTCATTCTCTACCCTTTGCAGAGGCTGAGTGGAGAGTGAAAGGTTTGGCGTTAGACCTACAATGTGAATGTAAACTAAAAAAAAAACAACTAGTGACATGTGTATGGTGTAGACTACTCACCATGCGTGGGTGCTGTGGCTGTAAAGGGACAAACTGGCTCAAAGGAGTAAGGTGCGGTGGCTGGTGGGAGGGTACAGATGGGGTTGGGTGCAATACAAAATGTTCGCTGGAGATCAGCGGTGGAAAGGCTTGATAAGACACTGGCATATGCTGCATGGTACAGGCCTGTATGAGCTGAGGAGAGAAAAACAGACAAGAAGGGACATGTTTATGCTAGTCCATTTCCTTTTTTGATTTCCATCAATACAATTTAGCACTTTGAAGCAGAGTGCACCTAACCCAAGCAAGTGTACTCCTTATATTCACAGCAAGGCATTTATAATGAAAGCATGTTGCAAGCATGTAGTGAACAGAGCTGATGCATACATAAAACCACAGCACTAACAGCATTACACCAATAACACATAATTATTAGCCTGTTTCTACAAATAACAGACTAAATGTACAGTTGCATAATTGTTGCTGGTAATAACTTTAACATCACAAGTAAATTACTAATCCTGCACAGTAACAGCAGTAGCTTGTTTGTTAAACATGAACAGTGACAGATTGCATGGCTGGTATGGTTTGCTACATGGATGCCACTGACATTTGGGCTCTTCCTTTTCAAACTCACAGGAGGAGGAAGGCAGCAGAGCAGAGAGAGCTGTCCGCTGAACATTACCGAGCATGCTGGGAGCTGCTGTGTGTTGCAGCCTGGAAGGGGCTGCCCGGTGTGGATGGGAAATCCGTGGGTCGTCACCGTCGTAACAGTGTATGATATTGGGACTGATCCCTGGTGCATCTTTTAAAAAAAAAGTTGAGAGAGGGAGATTGGGTGACTCCACAATATACCTAAAAAAAAGCCTAGCTGCCTAAAAGATCTCATCATAAACCACTAAACCAAAATATATACCATAACAACGCATGTTTCATATTAATTATGCATACTACTGAGAAATACATTTGTTCAGGAAAGACAAATCGTATTTAATAAATGTTACAATTTCTTTACCCATCAGGTTGTTCTTGTTATTTTACCTGGTCATGTAGATCCACCATGATGGGGCTCTGCTGGGGCAGGTGAGCAGCAGGGTGAAGCATGCGTGGTGGTGTGCTGGTGTGGCTGTATTGTCTGGACTCATCTAAAGCAACCTGTTGGTGATGTTGGGAGAAAAGCAGATGATGGAAATTCTCATCCTGGCCCAGCGAGGTGTGCAGTACAGGTCTGTCTCGTCTCCCCCACTGGCGCCTCAGTGGTGGGCTATGAGATTGTATAGAAAATATAATCATTGACACAGATGGTACAGTGCATAATACTTCTACTCTTCTACCAGATAGACAAAGAGTTTATTTTCTTTAAAATAACTCCACATTAACTGCTTTTAACTTTTCCATAGAAAAAAATAAAGAATTAATGTGTGTCAATATAAATTTACGTTATCTTTATTCAAAACAAAAAAAGTTACATATTTCTTTCATTGCTGGCATAATAATTACTGACATAAACTCAATATGCACATTTAAGCCAAATTTTTCCCATATAATATTTTTCTTTCAAATTTTAAATCTTTTTGACAATGCAAGCAAGTCATACTTTGGAGTAGGGGTGTACGATATATATCAGATATACTCGATTGTTCCACGTGCGATGTACTAAATGACTACATCGTGACTATCAAGTATAAATTCTTACGTTAAATACAGCAAGTACTTCGCGTCGAGTTCTGCTTCTCTGCCCTCTTGCAGCAGACAACTCAATGATGATAAATAACACACAAGTTGTTTATACACTCACTGGACACTTAATTAGATTTACTTCTATAATCTACTGCAATCCAACACAGCAACTCTGCCATGAGTTCTACTTTTCCAAGGTTATAATTTTTCAGAGAGGTTATCATTTTACTTATATCTATGTTCATTATTGAGGTCATGATGGGTGGTGGAGTCATACTGAAGTGTAAGTGGTTCTCATGTTTTGGCCACCCTGTTTACATTAATGAGGATATATAATAAAAACTGACAAACATTTCATCATGTAAAAGTAGAATTCATGGCAGAGCCGCTGTATTAGATTGCATTAGGCTGTATAGGTGTATGTTATAGAGTGCCCAATGAGTGTGTGTCATTAACTCTAATGTCTTTGTCTTAAATTTACATTAAAGGAAAACAAAAAAGCAGCGGGGTCAACATGAGTCAAGCATCCCTATCTTAATTTTAATGCACCAAGGTAGATACTACAAAATAAATAAACTCATATCTTATCTTTAAGAGAAGCAAGGCAAAGATTTTACCTTCTCCTGAGATGCACAGGGGCGTTGCAGGGCTCTCCAAGGAACCTCCTTGGGTTCAAGGGGGCTGTTTGTGGCAGCCTATTTACTGCTATTTCCCATGGTCGCATTGGTGACGTCGTGCAGACGAGTCACACTCTGGGAAAGGAAACCGTACAGTGGAGGCACTTGTAGGTTGCCTCTGATTGTCTTAACCCTGCAAAAAAACACACCAATAAAAAAATTAACCATTTGGCTTCTTAAGGTTTGTCTAGTCACTGAGCACACAGCATATCGATTATTGAAAATTTGTTTACAAAAATGTCACGGCAACTAGTTGTACTCATTCTTTTCCCACTGGAACACACCAGACATCAAAAGTTAAGAGTTCTAGCTACATTTAAAATGTACAAATATTTTTAATCTGTGTTGTACAACTTCCCAAAGTGATATTAAATATAATTTTGCAAATCAGAATCATACAATGCTACTAATTACTACGAGGATCACTCAAGGTATCTAGGTCCCAATTTTGGTGACTATAGCAATTAGTGTAACTCTCTAGCAATTCAATTTCTATGTTAGTCCCGTAAAGTAAACAAAATTTACACATTATTAAAAAAATATATGTTCTTATTCAGGGGATAGGTTCACTACCATGTTTTGGTTTTGATTAACTTATTGAGGTTCCTTATTTTTCCCCTACACTCAACATACATTAACATGCAGAAGGGTTACACATGATTAGTTCAAGCTACCTTTTGACACTGAAAGTTACAGGACACACAAATACTCCACATTGTCTGATAATATTTACTTCCACAATGCCTTTTTCATTCTTGCAACGTAACTTCTGTCTTTGATGAGGACTACTGGGTGCTTCACTAATGGATTAAATAATGGCTTGCAGTTTATATACTTGCTTTAAGATCTCAGCAGGACATTAAATTAGTGCTTCACTAATGGAAAATTCAACAAAAAAGGTTCGTACATCTAAAAACACACAGGACTGGGTTACCAGCAGTTAAAGTACAATGAAGATTGTTGTTTGTTACAAGTGCCCAGTTAATACATTTTAGCACTAGCATATGTCGATTAAGCTACACACACAGATTTTATTATATTATATAGGTGTTACAGTTGCATATGTTGAGGTTAACCAAAATACTAAAATATTCAAACGTGGCAAAAGTGGCAGCGTAATTAATGCGGTACATTCGGGAACAGACTAAACAGGGGTCGCTGCAGCCTGCCCGAACAAAAACATGGCAAGCCATGTGCTCAAAAGACAAAGCAACAACAAAAGATGTGGTAAGCAAGCGGGACCGCTCGCTGCCGTACATTTTAGGAAGCCATTGCACCGCTGCACCGTGTCCTACAAGTGCTGTACAAAGGCCTACACGTATATCTGCAAAAGCGAGAACCATTTTCGCGGTGGCGGCCGCTGGTTCCTTATTGTCAGGGCAAATTCGATGTCCCCTGTTGAAGGAGAGTGGCTAACTTTAGCCAAGCTAGGCTAACGCTTTGTCCAGACGTAGCAGGACTCGGCTGCAGTTGAAAGCAGTAAACAGATATTTAGCCAGCATGCTAATACATAGTTAAGACATCTGCTCAGCTACAACAGGATCTTCTGATTTAACGTCTTACATCAGAGACAGAGAAGTGCATTGTACTGACAGGATTAGCAATGCGAGTTGGCCAACAACACAGTCCACATCTTACTTTCTTTTGCTACTTTGCTTGCTCGGTGAGGAGAGACGGCAGGTGTTTCAGCCTCCAAAATGTCGTATCCCATCAAATTAGCCTCGTATACAACCGCCTTTAATCGATGTGATCACCAGATTTAAAAAAAAATGTTAACTGTATATCAATCGACAGTTTCCTCCGACAGGTTTCTGACAACGTCCCTGACGGAGCTGCTTTTTTTTTTTTTTTTTTTTTTTTAGCTCGCTAACGATAGCCCGCCCGGCGCGGCCTAGGGTAAAAGGTATTTCTCTAGAAACCGTAAAATGTCCTGTCCATGGACGGCAGCGTTGACCTGAGCACCAAACACTGTTAGACGTCTGAAAAGGTGACGTTAGCTACACAGCGACAGAAAACATTCCTTGGCGCGTGTGTGTTCCTTGAAATGCATTGTTACGACCAAGCCACGCCCCTGCTCTCGCCGGCCAATCAGCGCGCAGCGAACACAGACGGCCGCCGTCCAGACAGTGCTGGCTACAGTGTATCAAAACAAGAAGCTCCTGGTGTTGTTTGTATCTTATGAACAAAAGACTCCCCGAGAAGTTGCGGGGTCACAATGAGCGTATGATAAAAGGCTCTTTAACTAAACATTACTCATCCTAACAGTAAAACCAAATGCCGGAATGCATAAGCACCCTGATTTTAGTTATTTCCTGTTTCTGCAACTTATCAACTATAACACAGAGAGCTATACAGTGCTTTCACAAATAATAGTCACTACTGACAGGAAGTAACAAAGAGAAACTTGAGTATATCTTTTTTATACCACTGTAATAATTGTTACTTATCAAATCAGTCGTTTGTATACAAATCAGAAGCTAAAATCTGATTTGCAGAACAGTAGGCTTTTTTTTTAAACATAACTGTTGCTTAACACCAACATATATAAATCTACACTGATGCACTGCTTACATGTTAATGCATCAATAATAAATCCAATAATTATTTTGCTGCCTTATTTAGTGGTGAAATATTAACATAAACAGAAAACATACATATTAACATATAAAAATAACATATGAATCTTGTCAGACTCTTCTCAAATTAAGAACTGGTCTAATATTTAACCATTTCAGCACCATCGTGCTAAATGTGTGTGAATTTCCCAACTTTTGTTCCAAATACAAAACAGAGACACTGTTTACTTTGTGGAACAGTGCTGCTTTTCCTCGCTGTAGGTCTATGTGGCTCACCGTCTTCAGTTTTGACTCTCACTAGTGTCCCACCGTAGATTACCCAGCAACATCCCAGCAAACATTTCAATGTTTTAGTAACGGTTGAAAATATGTCCTGTCAAAAAATATGTCAGAAATGAAAACTGAAACAACGTCTTTGACCTTACATAGAAGTTTTATGTGCATCCCTCAGCGTCAAAATGTGTCATCTTCTGGATGTATATATGTGTTGCTGCATAAATAAAATTAATATATGAGACTGCATATAACATAATAATAAAATCAATGTTTAGGGTCTCAAAAGTATATTAATGACTGTCTTGACATTTCTTAGATATCTGAACTGACAAATGTTTTTAACTTCCAAAATCTGTCCAGTTAGGCCTGAACATTTTTTTGCGGACTTCATGCAAAAGGATGAGTGTTCAAATTATGCATAACATGTTTTATTGTGTAAAATATGAAACAATAAATACATACATACTGGCATGTGGTTACCATTTGATAATTTTGCATTACTGTTAAATAGACAAACAGGTAAACAACAAAAAGAGTTATTTTCAACATTTCTTTAGGGTCTTACCACTAAATTTAAAATGCACAGAACAAAACTGTGAGTGTGTCATGAATGAAGCAGATTAACAAAGGTGATGTGTATATCTTTATGTTATTTAAGTGTATAGTGAACTATATCCTGCATTACATCAGTGCTACGAGAAATCATTTATTCCTTCCTCTAAAGCACCACTGTAGTGGTCTTGAGAAAGAGCAGTGGAGATGCTCAGTGACAGAGCAATTTATATAAATGCACTTTTTAATAATAATAATTTATACTCTATTTATATTCTTTATGCCTCTTTGAGGCACCAAGGGTTAAGGGTTCAGTGTCTTGTCCAGGGACCTTTTGACATGTGGACAGGAATCAGGGAAATGGGAATTAAACCACCAACCCTGGTTTTACTGGTAGACTACTGCCAACTGCCCTACCAAGTGCACCACAGTCGCCCAAATTACAGACAAGGAACAGAAGCTTGTTCCAAGGCCTAAATTGCCTTGAATGATATAGTATAAAGGTGGAGCCTTGAAAGTTTTTTTTTCAACTTGCTCCTTCCTACATATTCAATGTTGCCACTGAAACATGTGACATGACTCTATGGAAGACATTATTAAAAGAGGATTTCACATCTAAAAAAACTGTTCATTAAGATATTGGATAGGACAACCCTATCCATATTTGATTGACACTATTGATGCAAAGCAAAGATTTACACTATTTACTTCTGACTGACTGAACACACCATGACAGGGGTCTCTGAGCACCAGGTTTAGGAACCCGTAATCTATTACAACATGTTCTCGCAATTGCAAGAAGCTGCACAGCTTAGTTGTAACTTTTTTGCAGACAGAGACACAAATTCAGTTTAGAGGTTTTTTTTGTGATTTTGGTCACCACCAAAACGTTTGTTTTAATAGCATAAAATAAAGTTTATTCGAAGGGCAGCTAAGATCTAACCCTGCTAAACTATAGCCTAGTAGCTAGCTAACATTGAATTTAAATTAGGACACTACACTCCACTTTACATTGTGGGCATCATTTTTCAATTACTTCATGTAAACAAGTAAAAGTCGACCACACTAATAAAAAAAAACTACAAAATAAACTTATCCAGCAGTAGATTTTTAGCATCACAACAAGGGGCCCTCTACAAACTCACTTGACAGAATTACCTCGCGGGATTTCGCGAGATTTGTAATAACATTGCGGTCAACACAGTTTTACCAAACCACAGCTAATCTGACTGTAAACTCGGGTTTCAAACTGATCTCGGGTATATGCATGTCTGTGTCTGTGAGTGTATATACATTACATAAAGATGTTCAAATTATATAAAATGTAGAAAATCACCTAAATAAAATGTGTCATATTATAGATTATATTATAAAGATTGTCTTGGTTGAAGCAGTGCACGTTTTTTCTCAATCACTTAAAAATTACGTGGAGCACTTAGTAAATTAATTATTGCAGCATTAAAAAACACATAATTACATTGGCATATTTTACAAGGATTGCGTGCTTTGTAATAGAAGGGCATGTGGACTATAATTGGAGGAGTAAAAGCTGTCACCTAGTGGCCGTCCGACTGTTTCACAACTAGGAGCTATACAATTACATATGCAACACAGTACTGAAAACAGATATGTATAAACCCACATGTTTAGATTTTTACATCATGTGAAGTTATAGGTGTTTTTACTTATTTTACCGTGTTACTGCGACTATTTTTGACCAGGGACACAACGGTAAACCAATGTTTGCTGGGATTGCACTTGCATGATCAAGTGACTTTCACCTTTCATCTGCTAATATGCGAAATTCACTGGCTATGTTTTTAAAGGACAACAAATACACCTGCAAAAGGTTCATTCCGATGCTGCACCTGAATAATATAAAGCTTTTAAGGCCTTTATAGAAAACCATTCAGGCCCAATTTGTCCAGTAAGAGTTAATAAATAATGTCCTCGTTTGTTTTGAATGTTTTACTGTAAAGCACTGAAACATGTCTGGTGTTCTGAATGCAACTAAAGCAATGCAGCATGTTGAAATGATATCTTAGGAGAAAAGCAGCTGTATACAACATAGACTAAAGGTAAATATCACAACAACGCACTCAGTAGCAGCAAAACAAGGAGGGGCTGGAGGTTGAGCAGGATGACAGCCCTAATAACCTGTCTAACCATCTCCCGTAAACACGCACCGTAAATCGCCCAAATTCAACCGAGACGAAGCAATAACAAGAGGAGGAGTGTAGTTACCTGATTGTTAATATGCAAACATCTGATCACTGATATTTCTCTTGTAATGCTCACATCTCGTTAGGCTAAGTGCGGCATCCTATGGTCAGCTGTTTCAGTGTGGAACATTCCGCGGATTTCACCACTGCTGTGAAAAAGGTGCAAAGCACAAGACTCTGCTATTAGCAGCTCACGATGTCTACATTTTGTGAAGTTTCATTCATTTACAACTCTCGAGATTACTTCCGTAATCGACCCTTATTGGTTTTGGAAATGGTAATCCAGCCCCACGGATGTTTTGTTTTTTGTTGTTCCCTGTACCCCCCCCCCCTCCCCATTTTTGCGTATTTCCAGAAAGCACATGCCATGCTGCCATTTTTACCGTAATGGACAGAAAAAAAGTGTGTCAGTCTGAATCAAAGATCAGCTATGAAAAGTTCCCACAAAAACTATTCATTTGTCCCCTGGGAAAAAGTACCGAAAACACGTATTTAAGTAAAAGTAGTAATATGACAACTAGAAATACTTTGTGCAGAAAGTAAAAATCCTGTATTCAGATGTTTAGTATTCAGAGAACAGAACCTCACACAATATATGAAACCTCTGCACATTGACAGCTCATTATTACAGAATGTGATCTTGTATTATAATACTGCTTTATTGTTATACTGTACTTGTTGTAAATCATAAACAACTATTTCCTTCTCAATCCAAAAAAGTAATAAAAGAGAAAGGAAGAAAGGGACAACCAAGGGTATGTTAGATTTTAAACTGTTCTATTCATTTTTAATTATTTTTCAATTTCTTCATTATCAAGCCAGTATACTTGTGTGTCAGTGCTTATCAGGCAGGCACCTTTTATCATCTTGTCAGTGTGGAAAGCTGATCACATTCAGTATGTTTACTTATGTTTCTGTTTACTGGAATTGCTATGGCAGCGTTTTATTACATTCCCACCCATTTATATGTTTCTATTCCTGTACCACAAGTGTCAGTGTTGCGTTCAGTGCTGTAAGTCATAAAACAAAGTTTATTTGATAAGATTATAGGAACAAAGTTCTGGGATGCGTGTCATCAGTATACAGAGTAACCCTGGGATGATACTATCACTGTGGCTTAATATCAAATTCTAATTCTTCTTATTAACCACCCCCCAACCCCTACCCTCCATTCAATTTTTATATAATGATGATAAATTCATCATTATGAGCTCACAGTGATTGCAATATACAAGCACTTGTGTACTGTAGTATCCTCTGGGTGACGAACAGTTTAGTGAGTTTTAAAGCAACTACTCTGTTTCAAACTGGAGAAACTATTGGATGGACTATCATAAATATAGTTCAGAAATACAAGTTCCTCTCAGGATGAACTGCGGTAACACTACCAACAGCCTCACTTTGTTATAGCTAATTAGGAAATGTTAGCATACCATCATATTAGCATGGAAACTGTGGTCATCATTAGCAGTTACATCATCATGTTAGCACTGCTATCCCCAAGTACAGCAACACATTTCTGCTTTTGTTTTGAAGCAAATGTCTGATTATGAATGACGCTAGTGACAGAAGAGAAAGTAATCCTTTGTGTGATGCCCTTTAATTAGGAGTGCAGGCCGGATGGGGAGGGGAGCTTTTTGAGAAGAGTTCATTAGAGAGGTGCACAGATCTGTGCTTTCTGAGAAAGACATGGGTCAAATGATGGTTCTGATGACACATTTTAAAAATGGTCCCGGGTACATTTTGTTTGGTCAATGGAAGCAAATGGACTGCATTTGTTGTCATGACAACAGAAGCACCCATTCAGACAAAAGAGCAGTTCACAAGCTCCTGAGGTACGGGTTTGGACACTGGTGACCCAGTATGGCACAATGTCAAGTATTTCTACTAACAGGACTGGCCAGCATTTGATGGAATGAGGAGTGTGCTGCATGGAGCCTGCCTCTCATTACTACTTAAACAGCTATAATGCAGTCATGTGTGATCTATTTAGCTTTCTGCATCTAGGATAATGCCACTGGGTGCTTTTAGGAGTGTTCCTCACATTGTGTTTCTTGTGTGTATGTGTTAATCATTTATATTTACAACTGTGTGACAATAATCACTAGGAGGGGATAGAGCCAAAGGTCTCATCCAGCCGTCAGTAAGTGCGAAGCTTCTCTGTGAACGCCATCTGGTAAGTCCAACTGCTGCATTTTAAATAGATTTACCTTTTTAAACATTAGATTTACTTTTTTTGTGTTAGCCTCATTCATTAGATCAATCATCGATCAAATGTGATTTTTCTTCTAAATATATGTGTACTTAAATGGGCTGATATTGAATAGGAAATATAGTTTGCTGCGTTTGATCTGATGTCATAAAAACTGTAAATCCTAAAGCATGTAAATACTAAAGTGGTCATCAGAAGTCTAAAAATGAGTTCACTGTCATATTTATTCATATATATATATATCATATCCAAATTAAACAAAATTTCTCATGAACTCCGAACACTGCCACAGGTGCTGATTCTTTCAGGTTTTTACATCAAGTACACTACAACATTGGTAAACTTAAACTAGTCTTAATCATTCACACAAAGTTTCCTCTATCCTGCCTTCCCTAATTGATTAAAAGACAATTCATTTTATCCCTATATCCTCTTATAGATTCAACTTTACAACTTGAATTGAGTCTGTTGAATATAAAATAGTTTTAAGTTGTTTTACATCTAAAATGTATCTAATTCTCATTTATCATAACTTCAGTACAAAATGTTTAAGGCATCTTTAAAGTGTGAATAAGTTCTGTAAGGAATATGAGGCAAAAATGATCCTCATACATCCTTTGTTCACATGTTGCTCATGTTCGAGTGAAAGGTTCAGTTATACTAGTCTTTGCTTGTGGTATAAACCGATTTTTAACTATACTTTTCCAATTGAATATGATTTCATCTAATGTAGGTATCAAACTACCTGTGCTTCTTATCCAGCTTATCTCCAACTTTAAGATTAGAATGAACAGGAAATGACATGGGGCAGAAAGCTAAAAGCTAACCACCTGTTATGATGTTCATAATTTGGGTGTGGCCAAATGTGCAATGAGCAATTTTCTCAGCACCCTCTGTGACTTCAAGATAGCCTGAATGTGTTTTTTTTCCAGCTATGAAACTGAAACATTTGAATGCAGCATCAGTGTACAACACACCCCTATGTCTGTGGCACACACCATTATATTTATCTCTACCCTTTCTTAGTTTTTATCAATATAATCGTATATGATATACATATATATATGATGAAGTTTTAGTTTTTGTGCAGTTCTTCCCTTTCTTTTCTTTCTGGTTGAGCAGAGAGTAGCAGTAACAAGGCAACACAGTTTTCCTCTATGATTAATAAAGTTCTTTGAGTCTTGAATCTAGAACATTACTTTTGATACTTTAAATATATTTTGATTGTTATACATTTGTAATTTTCAAGTTTAAGATTAACTGATGGTCTATCAGTTGTCCACTTTTATCTAGAATGGAAAAATCTGAATAACTAGGAATTGTCATTATGTTTTATACAACAGTCATGGTCCCCAGAGCAGAAGTCATTAATTATAAAGCATCAGTCACATGGATATTCTTACATCTTTGCATTATAATGGAACTAGTGGAGAAAATGTATTGTTATATTTTCCAATATCAAGTATATGCTGAATTAGTAATCTACCTATGCATGAAATAATAACACACCAGCTGATCTAACATCAAAGATTGATTGTTTTTTTGTTTTTTTTTATTAGCAGACATGGAGGGTATCACAGGAAGTCTGCTATTGATGTGCCTTATTAGCTTAACTAAGGGTAAGCATGCATTTATCAATAGTGTGATTTTAAAATGTGCATTTACTTCACTTCTTAATCCTCAAATACTATGTTTCTACAGCAAATACAGGTCCTATAATCAGCCCTGGTGTTTATAACGTGTGTGAAGACACTCCCAGAGGTACCTATTTGTGTGTGTTTGCATTTACATTTGTCATATTATGCCTCAAAATCGAATGCACACATTTTAACATGTCCCACATTTTGCCTTCATAGGTGACTATGCATTTACTATATTAGCATCAGACCCAGATGATGACACCCTGACTTATTCACTCACTGGGGTCAATAGTATGTACTTCACAGTAGACAGAAACACTGGGGACGTAACAGTCAACAAGCAACTTGACAGAGAGGTATGTTGTGGTAGAAACGGGGACACACAATTTCTGCAAATTCCTTTTGGTTATGTGTGTATTTGTTTCATCAATTTATTTATGTGCCTGTATTTTTTTATTCTAGATTGATGATTATTTGGAGCTTGATATTATTGTGTCTGATGGCCCCAATGACGTAAGTGACTTCTAAGTTGGTGTTGATCTTCCTTTTATGATCAGCTTGTTGACTCTAATCATATAATTTTCAATGTATTTCAGACACCTGGAAAAATAACTATAATATTATTAGATGCCAATGACAACAAACCCATATTTGAGGATACTTCATATGATGTTGAGGTTGCAGAAGTAAGTGAAACATATTTAAGTTAATAGTTTTCTTTTTCCTACTGTCATGTTATGTTGTTGCATGTGATGGTAGCTTAACCATGTACTCCACGCCACTGTGAGAGAAATGTTAGCTTAACTATCACAATGCCAAAATGAGTTTACACAGTTGTAAACTTTTGTGTTTAATTTTCTGGTTTTCGTTTTCCAACCCTTTAGGATACTGCTGTAGGTACAGTTCTGTTCACGGTGCAAGCCACTGACGAAGACACTTCAACTGCTGGTGTTATTTATTACAGCATTGACCAAGTAAGCTTCTTCAGTAAATTAATGAATTAACATAATGTCCTGATGTTATATAAGCTATGTCAAACCATGACCTGCATTGTTTTTCTAGGTTACTCCAAATGCTGGATTCAGTCTGTTTAACATCATAAGAACCACTGGTGAAGTCAAATTGAATGGACGTCTGAATTATACTGCACTGAGCACCTCCTATCGGCTGAAGATAAACGCAACTGTAAGTAATAATGCTTCAAGTACATGTTTGCCATTAATGATATTAACTATCAATGAAAAGTATTAGCAAAGCATCCCTACACAACTGAAGATGTTGTAGTCCTATATCCTCTTGAGAACTGAGGAAAAAATGTTTTCGTTAATTTTGTCCATTTTGTCTCAACATGAAACCATCATCCCACCCAAACACATGACATGTCATCTGAATGGACAGAATGTCCTGTAGTGAGCACATCAGGACTTAATATGAGTCAAAAAATAAAGACCAAAAACAAATGTTTACTACACAGGACATTAATGAATTGACTGGATCTCAGGAAGCCATGCAAACTTGTGTTTCCTTGAATATTAAAAAAATATATAAAACAATTAAAAATATTTAAAAGAATATTTAGAAAAAATGCTGTTAAAAAAACAAACACATTTGGAAAATGTGGCTTATTATATTTAAGTACAAGTTGCATAACAATTTTGAAGTTTGTCTGTTTGTTCCTTAACAGGATGGTGGAGGCAAATGTCATTTTAGTGATCTTAAGTACCAATCTAGCATTGCTTTTGCCATCATTTCGGTTGTGGATGTACCAGACATGTCCCCACAGTTCACCAATCTACCCTATGTAGGAATAGTTGAGGAAAATTCACCTGAGGTGAGTGCTGATTGATTATATATTATTATTATTATTAGATTGATTATATTATAACTGGACTGATGTTCATTTTCTAAAAGTAAACGACGGCTTTACAATTAATATGTGCTCCTGGGTATTCTACCACACAGTTAAACATGCTTATTATTATGACAAGTCTAAAGACAATAAGCCTGAGCTGCCATATTGTTTGTATGTGAATATACAGATTTTATACTGTAATCCTCTTCTTCTTTTACAGGGCCAGTCTGTGTTTCAAGTGACTGCCATTGACCAGGACATAGGCGTCAATGATGATATCATATATAGCATTGAACGTAAGACTCAACAACCTGGATATGTTAAAACTATATGCTTTGGAATAAAAGAGAGTGTAAATGGGTTTTTTGGGGTTTTTTTCACGTTGTTTGACAGATTCATCAGCAGATGGCCTGTTTACAATCTCAAGCGATCATGGCGTCATATCTGTGTTGTCAGAAATTGACAGAGAAATTATTGGGGACACTGTTACCCTGACTGTAAAGGTACAGTTGTTTTGTTTAACTTTGTTTCCTCTGAGTTTGCATCTGTCTTGATTGAATGAAGTGTACAATGACGGGTCTACTGTATATCTAACTATATTTCCCAAAATGTCAAATCTTTCTTTGAGCCTTTTTAGTTCTAAACAAAACACTCAAGCAAATACATCACTGGCAGCCATTGTGCTTTACACTGAAATTAGTCTTCAGTCATATTCTAATGAATTAAATATATATAATATAGAGTTATATGTTACCATACTTTGGTTTGATACATTTTTATGTGTGAAAAGGATACATGATACACGTACATAGGGTATATGATAAAGATTCACGCAAATCTGAAAACATATAGTTTTGGAAAATAATAATGCAGTATAATTATCCTGTTCTATTCTGTGTTAGGCAACTGAATCTAAACTAGACATTAATGGGATCAAAGCCAGCACCACTGCAACTGTACAGATCAACATCATTGACGTGAATGACAACAAGCCTGAGTTTTACGAGTGTGGAGGTGAGGATGAGGCATCCTGTGTGAAGGCAAGTCACTTCACAGGAGAGGTTAATGAGCACTCACTGGGTGTCATACCTATCAACATGATGGTCGAAGATCTGGATAAGGTAAGGAAAAGCAATTAAAAGATGAGATGTTCCTGTAATGCATGTGCTAATATAAAGCATTAATCATCTTTGAATGGATTTTTCCAGCTTACCCGAACTGAACTGAGCCTAGAAGGAACTTACAAGGATGTGTTCTCTGTGGAACCTCAGAGTACCGTGTCCCGCAGCATTGTTCAGCTGCTGGTCAAGAAGCCAGAAATAGTGGATTTTGAAAAAATACAGCAAATGATTTTACAAGTAAGAAAACTAGGCCATGAATCTGACATAACAATATTATATTTAAGAATTTTAAAGCACTATACAAGACAGTGGGGTTCTTCTGTGCTTGGGTGTTGGTACAGATAATTGCAACAGATCAAGATGAACCGACCTACCACTCCACTGCTACAGTTACTATTAACATTAAGGACACCAATGACAACAGCCCCGAATTTCCACATGACACATATAAGTTGAATGTTGCTGAGTGTGCACCTGATGGCACAATAATGGCCAACATAACTGTAAGTTGTGATCTTTTCCTTACACAGACAATTTTAAGCCTATAGAAACATTTGAGTAGCAGTTGAAATGTAATCCTTTTCCCCAGGCTGAGGATCCGGACACAATGGATCAAGACAAAATCACCTATGCACTTCTTCCAGAAAGCATGTATGTCTACTTTTAAACCAAACTATAGTTACTTTGGTTATTTTAGCCATTGTTCTGTTTTTTGAAGTCATGCTAAATGAGACAACACCGTTGAGGAATCTGTATCTGTGTTTTCAGACGATTGTATTTTGATGTGGAGCCTCATTTGGGCGCAGTCTATGTCAAAAATGGATCTTTGTTGGATCGTGAGACCAGATCTCTGTATTCAGCAACTCTGCAGGCCAAAGACACAGACGGCAAGCCTGGCGCCACAGTATTAGAAATCACTGTGACTGACTGCAATGACCAGCCACCAGTCTTCAACAGGGACTCTTATGTATTTTTTGTTAAAGAGGGTGGAGAATTCAGAGAAACAATAGCGGTAACTATGAGATAATGATAAGAAAATAGTAAATATTAACAACTCATAAGCATTTCAATCTAATTGCTGTTTTTTGCTTCGTAAGTGTGAATATGCGTTTTTGTACTTGCAAATGATTCGTAACCATTTCTTCTAACGTTTCTCATTTGGACAGGCTACTGATGCAGATGACCCCAATTCAGTAAACAGCCACATCATGTATGGAATCGAGCCTGGCAAGTACAGTGCTAACTTCACCATCAACCCTGACACAGGTGTGTTGACTAACACGGGTGAACTGGACCGTGAGGCCCTGAACAGAGATCTGAATGGGAGGATAGAGTTTAACGTAACGGCGACTGACAAGGGTATTCCCAGCCTGTCCTCTACGGTCCTAGTTATTATCAATTTAGAGGTAGGACTTATATATTGAATATGATTGATTCTGATTTGTTCCTGTTGCTGCCGCTTTCTGGGGCCTGTAGCACAAAGTGAGATTACAGCCTTTCAAGTTCTGTTTGACCTTCACCCAAGTTTCATCAAGCTGGATCACATTTTATCAGGCTAACCTGTTCTGCACAGTTAACCTTCACCAGAACATGTACATTTAGAAGATCAGACCAAAACCTCTTAGTAGCACAAAGATCGACCAATCAGATCATTAAAAAATCTGCGATATCATTTACGCAGGATCCAGGCAGGGAGCAATGTGTTACATATAAAGAGCAATAAATCAGTCAAATAATTTAGCTGTTCCAGGCTTCAGGAGTTATTAACAAACTGAGAGTTTATCTTTAAATAACTGCATGATAATGATTAACGCTGTAACCGCACATAATTTTCTTTATTTCAGAATAAACGTCTTATTGCATCACTGCAGCTCAGATGAGAAGACACGTCACTGATCAATATTTTCTATAAATCAACATGCCAATGACGTTCACATGTGGAAAATTTTATAATATTTTTAAACATACATTTAGAATAATTTCTGCAGATTTGACAGACAAAAGATAAAGACATATTTTGGCTTGCTAATGGCTCAACAAGTCCATTATATTTAGTTTTTGTATTCTAGTTACATGATCATATTGTTATTGTTTACAGCTCACCCAGCAGAACATGGCTTTTATACCAATCATTGTTTCATCCCACATTATATCAAATACTATTAACAACTATTAACAACTCCAGGTTCAGTCAAGCCAGAATAAGAACTCACTTTGTGATAGAGGCTCCTGATGAGGGTGTTAACTGATAACTGTGTTTCCTTTTTATCCATCCCAGGACATCAATGACAACACACCAAAATTTAATGCCTCCTCTTACAAATTTTGGGTTAAAGAAGGAGAAAAAGGTCTGTATGTAATTTTACACGTGGCTTTTTAAGTGTTCAGAACTACTTGGCTGGAATTTATTTATTTTATTTTTCATCGAAATCAGGTGCATATGTGGGTTCTGTTTATGCTGAGGATTTGGACCAAACGGCCGAGTTTAATCGCATTTCTTTTAACATTGATGGAAGTTTTGGCCTCTTCACCATTCGGACATCTGCTGAGGAGAGGGGTTATAAAGGAGACATCACCGTAGACCGGGACATTGAGTTGAACTATGAGGGTGGTCACCAAAAATTCACACTCCAGGTAGAAGCAACAGATCTCGAGCAAAGGAAGGCAACTGCGATGGTGGAGGTGGAGGTGATTGACGTGAACGACGAGAGGCCTGAGTTCAATCCAACAGAGCCTGTGACAGTAAAGGAGAACACTACCATCAGTGAGATTATTGGGAAATTCACAGGACAGGACAAAGACGGAAACCACTCACTGGTCTACGAGCTGGAGTCCGTTAAATGCAGATGCAACGGCTCTCTGATAGACTGCAACTGGTTTATTCTCGATTCAACAGGAGAAGTCAGAGTCAATCCGGAGGCTACGGTGGATTATGAAAAGTGTGACCAGGCGATAGTAGAGGCTTGGGTGCTGGATGAGAGAACAGAGAAAGGACTAAACATTAGTGTCACTACAGGTTAGAGATGTTTACAGCTAATAAAATGTAATGTTAATCAGAGCACTGACAGGTCAGCTCACTGTTCTTATGTTAATCTTTTTCAGGCACAATGGTGATCAACATTGAAGACATCAACGACAATGCTCCAGAATTCATCCCCTTAGATTCTGTATTTGGTAAGTGTAGTGTGTCTGAGATTTCACTGTTTTAAAATCACTTTATAACTTTTGATTGCATGTCCTCCTGTGAGTGTGATACTGATTTCAGTTCTTTATGCTTTAGTTGTGGTATCGGAAAGTGCAAGCAAAGGGACCTCAGTTGCAAAAGTCATTGTGAGTATGAAAGAGGAACAATAGCTGATGTGATTTCAGCTTGTTTACATGACGTGATGTTCAGACATTCTTGTTTGTGTCTCCGGCTGCTCTCAGGCTATTGATCGTGACTCCGGAATACACTCGCAGATTGCCTTTAAAGTAACAGCAGTCCAATTTGTAGACACCAGTGATCAGACAAGTAACATGAGGATGCTGTTTGAGGCCGTCACCACACAGCAGCAGGACACTTATGTTGGAATTATTCAGTGAGTATGTTTACTGCAATTGGTAGACAATTGCAGTAAAGATCCCAAAGACACAAAGACAGAAAATAATAATCATGGCTCCTCCACAGAACCACTGAAAAGCTTGAACTGTCACTGAAAGGGAAGTATCTGGTAACAGTGAGTGCAACTGATACTGGTGCCCTCTCCAGCAGCACTGTGCTAGAGGTGAGTGACTGAAATCAGGCAGCTGAATTTACATTCAGTAGTGCATAGATGACTGAGACTGCGGCCTGTGTTAACACTTCTGTCCCTTTTTATATTGCAGATTTTCACAGTTGATGATTCGTTTAAAGTTGAACTTCAGTTTACACAAAGTGTGGAGGATGTTGAAAAAAACCGAGATGCAATTGTCAGGTGCACAGATTATTTAAATATAATAACAAAGATAGTTATTGTAAATGCTTAATTAACCTAACTTAACACTATTCTGATTGGAAACAAATTTTTTCTGAATTCTATATTTCTAGGGAACTTACTGCTGCCACCAAGGCGGCTGTGGAAATTGTTTCGATCAGGTCTGACACTGCTGAAGTAACAAGGCAAGTTCCTTTTGACGTTACATCTAACTTTAACTTTAAATCACGTTATATCAATGTATAGCATTCAGGAATTGAATACAGGTTATAAATGTTTAACATTTCACACACATAGACTGTCACCACTAGATGGTGCCAGTGCATTTAATACCAAAATCATATGGCGAAGAATAACTTACATTCTTGATGATAATAGTAGATGATTCTGTATATCAGATCACCAAAATTATTGATTTCGGTTCATTACATTAACTGCGAGTGCTTTGCATTGTTCTCTTAGGAATTCAGGCATCACCATCATGGTGGCATATTTTGTCTACTCCAACGGGACAGCTCTTTCCTCAAATGAAGTGGAGAAGATGCTGTCTGATCCTGACCATTATGTTACACTGACAAACCTGGGCCTCATGTATATTGTAAGTTCAGTTTTAAAGATTTTCTGTAAGCATGGCCCTGTTTTCTGTCATCATATACTTTCTTTATATACTATTATCAATTTACTCATCTCAACTCTTGTTGACTAGTTTTTCATAATTTGTTCTCCAACTACTTTTAATTCACAAATTTCTCTGAGATTTTCTATTTAATAGTGAATTAGACTCCAAGTAAAACCCAACCAAAGCATCACACACCATAATGCCTGGATAAATATAATTTTAGTGACACAGATAAAACAAATAATAAATAACAACGTTGCACTAAGACAAATTTCTTACTTTGTTCTCAGGGGAAGGCTCCTGTGGTAGAAACCCCTGTGGACACTGTAAAGTACGTCCTGCTGGGGATTGTGGGAGGTCTTATCGTCGTGCTGGCCATCCTCACCACTTCACTGTTGTGCAGCCGCAGAAGGTAAGAAAAGAGATGTGCAATAAAGTTAGGAACAGGACAACAGTAAAGTACCACTGATCTGTGAACATCAATGAGAGATTCTGTGTCTGTTTACTTATCACCTTGCTACACACTACAGCTACAAGAGAAAGCTGAAGGCAGCTAAAGCCATGAACACTGCATCCATGATGACTTCTGACAACCAGAAAGGTGGTGCTGTGGTACCTGGAACCAACAAGTACACAATGGAGGGGTGAGGAAATCTGCAATAACAAAGGAAAATACAGTACATGAACGAGTAAAAAAATTAGCAATAAAAACAATGACCTATTTATTTCATTACCCTTTGACAGTGCTAATCCTGTTCTGAACCTTTACATTGACCAAGCCATGGTCCTGGATGAGGAGAGCTCATCTGACAAAGTCAGGTAAAAAAAAAGCCTTCCCGTGAATGTCTCCACCATCTGTTGAGAGCAGTTATATGCTCGGTCACCGCATTTTGACAAGGCTGTGGCTCACTGTGACACACAACCTCACATATCACTGTGTAGCAGTGCTGGTTAAAAAACTGGGATGGTTTCCAGGTGAACATTTTGTCACAGTGTGCTCACTGCACCATGCCGTGGCAGAGAGCAAGCATTTGGTTCCCAACAAACCAAAACACTGTTTTACAAAAAAACCCCAATAATAAACAAAAGAAATTCTCAAATGGAAATGCATAAGAGCTTATAACATTTACACTGGTTTCCTTTGTTTCTCTTTTCCACTAAAGCCTCAATTCCCTGGACTGCAGTGATGACATGAATCTTCCTGAAAAGGATACACATCCCATTATGGTGAGATTAAAACCATCCTCATTTTACTTCTTTATTAGAATATGGTCTAATTTGAAGCTTATTGTCTCTTCATTAGAAGATGATCCAGGAGGAGGAGGAGGACAGCGGGCCTCCAGAGTACATTGAGCCTTTGGGTGCAGCACTGGCCCAGCGGGGCCAGAAGAAAGACAAACCCCACGTAGGGTTCAATAACCCTGCTTTTAACACTACAGATCTGTGATGGAAATAATGAATGAGAAGACGCTGACCACTGGTGGTCATATGTATATTGTTTTTCTATAATCAGGCTGAGCGAAACAACATTCAAGCTTATTATTCATATTTAGTAAACAGAGATATGGTATCGATATTCCCATCTAACTCTCAACAAAAAAGTGAATACACAAAATGTTGAATTCTTCCTTTAAAACGGTCTTTACATAAATACCACTTAGACAATAAAAACTTGCACAAAGTCTGTGGAAAAGCAATGAAAACAATTGTTTGTTGCACATGTGAATCACTTTATTTTGTTCATATATTAAGCGATGGTTGTTTCGAAATACTGTAAAATGTATTATAAGTTAACATACAATGGTAATTGTTGTTGCAGCTGATGCTACTAGAAAGAAAATCGAAAAAAGAGAAAAGGAGTATTACGTAATGTTAATGTGTGAAATGAAATGTATGGCTGCACATCAGACTAAAGGTTTAACCTTTAATTTGGTTTGAGATACTTGTTGCTGAACTAAAATCTCATGCAGTGTGACTATGACTTCAAACAAGCAAGACATTGAAAATATAATTTCACTGTCTACTGACATCTAAATGAATGTATCACAAGTGCTATCTGTAAATAAAATTATTTACTTTCTCAAACATGGATTTGATTCCACTTGAGTAAATGTATGAACACCAAAGTCACCGACACTGTAATCTGAGTTAAAACACATTTAAAAGAAGATTCATCACATAATTTACAACTCAATAACATATTATGGCATTAAAATACATTAAGTAATGACTACAAACAACCTCATATCAGGAGTCATTACTTTTGTGCTTGTATATTTGTATTTTTTTATACACAAAAAAAAAGTCAAAACAGATTGTGCCAAATCTAAAAGCAGGATATAAGACATACAAAAGCCTGCACTACTAAAAGAGACTCACACACAGATCAAGGAAACATTTATAACGATTCAAATGTTCATACATCCAAAACAAATTATCTCTAGATTGTACCGAAAGGCCACAAGACCAGAAATCCACAATCCAAAACCATCACTCTACTATCTTTTCTCTTAGTTTAAGCTGTGTTAAGCTTGTTAGCAACCAGGAGAAGGTATTGTGCTTGTTGCCATGGCTTCATATTATCTGAGGTGCATAAAAAAAAGAAAAAAAAAAGCAACAGCTGAAATGACTCAGGGACAACTGAATGGTCTAGGTGAAAAACATTAAACGAGGAGAGCTAACGATGACGTCGATACATCACCCTCACTTTTCCAAACACAGAGTCCATTAAAGTGTTGGTCTGTACGGTGAGAAATGACAAAAAAAGAGATATCCAAGAAAAAATTGACACAAAAAACAGATGGCTGATTCTCAGTGACCAGCGCTCCATGTTACAAGTTGTATACTACATGCTTCTGTGCTTGGTTGTCTTGCGTGAGAAGGTGATTCGCTTTTCACACTTTCAAGACCATGTCACGTTGACGTGAGTCAGTGAACTCTGTCATAGCCACACATGTCAGATGCCGTGATTTTGAATTCTCTGCAGCCAGCTGTTTCTGCTTCTTCTCGTGTCACTCAGTGGTGTGAGCTCTGGAGCAACAGTGAGGCTGCTGCATGTTCTCCATCAGAAGACGAAAGGGGTTTCTTCTGCGGCGCCTCACCTTCCCATCCCGCTCCCCTCTCTTCCCTGCCTGACCCTTCCCAGACCCTGAACCCCCCTGGGTGGACTCTGAAGTGAGGGGTGTGGCTGATGGGGTGAGGGGAGGAGGAGGAGGCATGGAAGGCTGCTTTTTCTTCACTTGTTTCTCCAGGTGTTTCTGGATGGCTGAGCCCAGCACAGACACTTCCACCACCGCTCCATACACCTCCCACGTCATCCCTTTCTCGTCCCAGCTCACCTCCTGCACTGGCTCCTCACATTTGTCCTCACCTTTCTCCTCACTGGTCGCTACTACCTCCTTTCTGTCCTCTTCATCTGCTTCCTCCTCTTTCTCTTCAGTTGGTTTCTCCTCCTCTTGAAGTATGTCCTCTTTGTCCATCTCAGCGTTCTGCTTTTTATCCTCTTCCTCTTCCACTATCTTCTCCTCCATGCTGACCTCCTTCCTAATCTCGGGGAAAGTCGTACTGATAGGTGTTCTCGGGGTCATGGGTGCTGTGGCAACAGAGCGAAACTCCACCTTCTGTCCCACCTGCAGGTCAGCATCTTTACTCTCTGCACTCATATTCTCGCATTTCCCATAGGTGCTGGGGAAGTAGAAGGCTTGTTCCCCCTCAGGAGGGGTCATGGGGCTAGTAGCCACAGAATGACACTGTACCACCTCCAGGCTCACCTGTGTGCGGATGTTCTGGCAGCCGAAGGGAGCTGGAGACTCAGGGACAGGAGGTTTTGTCACACCACTGAACTCTTCACAAGCAACTGTGTTTTCCTTGACTTCTGAATTGTCAGATTTTATATTGCTTCTTGACTGTTCACTTGTGTGAACCTGATTGTGAACCTGATCTTGGTGAGCAGTTTCTGTGGACATGTCCTCCTTCACATCTTCCCTCTTTGCATCACTTTTGTTTTCGCTGAGTTCCTCATATTCATCTATCTTGACCATCTCTGGCTCAATGGAATAACAAGACGACTCAGTCTTCTCTTCCCCTTCCACCTCATTGTTGCCGTAGTGGGTCACCAGAATTGTAATATCTTGATCCATACTTCCCATTCTCTGCTGCTTACACTGCTGATTACTATCCTTCACAGTCACTTGTGAATCCATTAACCTAGCATCTGGGCAGCTGGCAGATCCATTTTTTTCTGACTCAGCCTGTGTCAGACTTTTTGTGGCAGGACAACTCTCTTGTTGTTTGCTTTCCTTTTGCTCCTCACTCTTTTTCACTTTCTCCTCCTTTTGCATGGCCTCTCTCCCAGTAAGCTCTGGGAACGCTGTGATCGATGGCGTCTTTGGGGTCATGGGGGAAGTGGCAACAGAGCAGAACTCCACCTGTTGAACCACCTGCAGCTCAGCATCTTTGCTATCAGTGCACACTCCTCCAGATCTCCCAAAAGAGCTCGGAAAGAAGAAAGAATTTCCACCCTCAGGTGGCGTCATGGGGCTGGTTGCTGCTGAGCGACACTGAACCACCTCCAGGCTCACCTGAGTGCGCACGTGTTGCTGGCCAAAAGGAGCTGGGGATCGTGGGTCAGGGGAACGTGGGTTGAAGGGATCTGGAGTTGATGGCACAGGTACCACAATACTTTCTGCCTCTTTTTCCTTGTCCTCACCCAGGCTTCTATCAGATTTCTTCCCTTCAGTATCTCCATCTCTGTCACGTAAGAACTTATTATTATTCGAGATTGTCACATCGTTGTGTAAAGCTGTAAAGTCAGTATCACAATCCCCTTCTGAAAGCACTTGATCTTTGGATTTTGAATTTTTCTCTCTCTCCTCGACGGAGCTGGTATTCGTAAGGAGGTCTGGCTGACAGTCCTCCTCGGTTGCTGACTCTTGACTTGTGTTTATCTCAGGTCTCTCAGGCACAGTGCTGCCATCTGAGCCGCCTGGACACTCTCCATCATCTGTCTTCTCACAGACAGGCTGGTGGTTTTCTCTGAGACCTCTCATCTCGTCTTTAAGACTTCCCATTCTATATCCGTATTAACGTGGCAAAAGTACCTGCAGGGTACAGCACAGTGCTTGTTGAACAATTCAATTCAATTTGTAATCAGTAACTATAACACCAAGCTTCAGCATGAGTAGAGGATAAAAAGATGGCTTGTTTTGATGATACAAATATTCTGTTGTACGACATTGATGTCAAGTATCTAAACACTGTTATGTTACATCACTGCTACTACATGATTGAAAAAATTCAGGCTTGTTTTAGCATCACATGACACTGCAGTTGAAGATATTTACTATCATTAAACACATTAGTAAACTGCATTTAAATGTAAGATTTCTGCTTTTATTTTACTGTGTGATTGTAAGTCAGATATTTTAACCCTAAAATTGTCTCCACATAGCTTATATTTGTCTTCTAGTCACATGCATGCACAGGAATCCAGCATCGAATTTCAGTTATGAAAATAAGCATGATAAAACAAATTGTTGGAAATCACGAGTAAGAGACATACTACCTCAGCAGTTCATGTCAGACTGAAGGCTCCCCATAACTCGCTCTCAGATTTGGGTCAAACATCGTTGATCTCATCTGTGTTTAAGAACTCCACATCTGTCCGTACATCTCCCCTGCTGATTTATACTGATAGCAGCAGCTACAGGTTTGTCTCTAGAAGAATCTATCTTAGGCAATCCTCGCTCTTTAAGCTGTGGCTGTGTCTGTTGAAAAGCTTCACATTTCCAGTTTCCCTGGAAACCACGGTCGAGTTCTGGCAGTGAGCGGTAACGTAATGACAAAATCTCTGTTCAGCTGTCTAATCATCAGGAAATCATAATAATTAACTCCAGGTTCTCATAGCAACACAATAGCAACTTGTGCAGACAGATAAACCTGTGAACTGGTGTAATGGCTTAGTTGCAGAAATTTTACGAGAGGTATAAAACGGTGATGAAAACTTTCATTAACAGCATGAGGACCTATCAAGAGAGGGTGAATCATTTCCAAGAGGAGTTTCTCTTATTGATAACGGATCAGTTAGACAGCTGTTTGTCAAAGGCCAAAAGTAGTTTGAGCACTTTCAGTGTTAAAATCAAAGACCTCAAAACAAGAAAAAGTGACTTCATTTAAGATAAATCATTCATGGAGACAGATTATCGGACCTATTACAGAATAAAAATAGAGTAATGCAATGTTGTGAGGGAAATTGTGTAACAGTGCATCTGCTTCAACTCCACATGAAAGACAACACAGGAATATCAGCTAAAGGAGCCTGGAGGAAGCAGAGCTGCACCTCCCACACAAACAAACACTTGTAAACCATCACATCTTTCACACTCAGTCCTCCTTCAAACATTTCTGCTTTGTGACATGTCTTTCTCTAGTGCCTCAGTAATTCCACTCGCTTTGAGTAATTGTGTGGGACCAAGGATGTTTATATGTCTTTCAGTTTTTGAGAATCTTCCTTTTCTTGGTTTACTGTAGTGGTGGGCTGCAGCTTGGCCAGAACACTGTGTACTGATAGAAGTATTCTCACCGTTAATTCAGAGGCGTCCACCAATCCTATGCCGCCACAGAGCTCTGTTGCCTAGCAACCATGTAGTGTGATGGAGGGAGGTGTGGTGCTGAGGGCCAAGGTAGAGAGCTCCCATCACATTCTCATCAGGAGCCATCAGCTTGCCAAAGGCCGTCTTGTCACCAATGTGTTGGTAATAATGACCGCGGTGATTCATTGATGAGCGCTCTCCACAACAGGATGCATCACAGACACAGTGTTTCTACAGTTACTAACAGTGTTAGCTCTACTCTACTGGCAGGATATCACATTTTACGAACCCGAGAAAGTTGGTATCTGTTTTTTTTATTTCCCAAAATAGTCACATATAATCAAATCTATAATAAAGAATCAAACACAAATGGAAAAAAGATTAGAGGAAATAAAAAAGACAATTTATAACAGTTTTCTTTGGAATGTTAGTTGTGTGGAGATGTAAATACATTTTTTTCAGGTTTTTTTATGCCAACATACATCCATCCCCAAATAATAACTTGTGTGTAAGTTATGATCAGACAGGTTGACTCATGTTTTAGCTATTACAGGGATCATTTAGTCTCCAGTTTCTGTCCAAAGTCCTTGATGGTTTCCGTGGCCTTTTCTGCAGCTTTTCCTATGGCTGCCTGAGTCTGTCTGCCGGCTTCTTGAGCAGCTTCAAAGAGGCAGAGCGAAGAGAAGGTTTTCGTCATCCTTTGACAATTTCTTTGTTTATGCAACTTGTGTCTGCTCAAAATGCAGTAATATATCTGTTGTTACTCCACAAAGCTTCACAGACACTTACCTGAGTTGGCTGTTTCTTTGGATGAGTCTGCCACCTGCTGCACAGCTTCTTGAGCTGCCTGCACTGGAAACACATCACAGTAACAGTGACTGACCTCAAGAGTGGAAAACCGTTAAGGTTCTCATCCTGGTAAAATACCATTTTGAATAGGTGTGAAAGATAAAAATGCTGACAAATAGATAAATTATGGAATTTTCACCTTTTTCTCTGTCTACCAGACTTAAATTTATAATCTCATCTCCTTCCTATAGTTCTGTACCTGCGGTGTCTGTGACTCCTTTTGCAGCCGAGTGGCCTGTGCCTTTCAGGCTCTCAAAGGACTTCTTGAACGAGGCCATGGCTCCTGTCTTTGTACCTGCAGCGTCCACACATCCGTCTGAGCAGTCAGCAGTGGGAGAGGCCGTTTAATACCCCCTGTTGGAGCCAGACACCACCAAGCCTGCACGTTCCAGCTGGATTAACTGAAACAAAACCTGCTCAAAGAAGCGAGATCAGACTGGTATCCCAACTATGGCAGCGTCCTGCCAGGGGCTAGAGCCCGCTCAGCAGATTCTACACATCCTGTAATCAAACCCACCAGACAAGAGTGAGCAAATGCGGAAACAAGCAAGTATGATACACAAAGATCCTTATTATGGCCAGGATTTAGTTAAATTTGACTTTAGTAAATAAAATTGAAAGAATAAACTTAACATTTGAAGATTAAAGTCTAACTTCTGAGAATGAATCAAACTATCTATACTGCATATGCGCAGACAAAACTTGTGACATTCTGAATTGGTTAAGGTAACAGGCATGACCATTTCTTTTTTAACTTATAAACACAGTGTGCTAACAAGTATCAGAACTTTTAGGTAATTAAGTACGTTTAAGTGATTCTTCATATACTGAACTCCATTTAGTTTGTTATACAAATCCATAGTGCGTTGTTGCAATAATGTCTGTGTCTCAGACACGCTGAGCGCCACACCATTGGGATTGAACAACTCAGTTGATCAGTTGTCTTAATATGTCTTGAGATATGACATATGCTGTCTGTATTAGCAGGTGTAGCCATCCATACCCTTGCATCTGCCCATTACCATTGCAATTTCCATCTGCAGTAGCCTGCAGAAAGGTTTCCTCTTCTGTCAGAAGTTTGAGTTTAATATTGAAAGTTATCATTTACACCAACATACAGAAAAAGGAGGATTTGTCTCAAGGTTTAAAATCTAACAAGACAGCAATGTCAAAACATTGTCACACGACAACTAACAAATTGATTCTTTTTTTACTTTTTATTTACAGAGGATTTGTATGTCTGGCTTAACACATAAAACCTTTATATAGACAAGTCCTGCAATTTAAAGCACATATTGATATGACAACCATTATGATTTCAAGACATAATATATTGACTTTAACTTGTTAAAATCTTCAGTACACACAAACACACGCACACAAAAACATGTATACTCTGTCCATTTCTAACAGATAGTTTACTGGAATGAATTCACAAGCAACTATAAAGATACAATGTAAAAAACTTACTTCAAAAATGTTCAAATTAATTTCAGTTTTCAAAGGAATTTATAAAGAAAACAAAAAAAACACATACAGGCATTGTTGACACTGAAGAGAATATTATTGTATTTATATCTGTTTGCAACCGGACATATTTATTTTTTCCACTCCCAATGTCTCATTGGAAGATGGTGAACATCTATTGCACATTTCTAAATACAGATACACATAAGTACAAAGTCACAAGCCCTGGCTCTGTCTCATTTCATTGGGAGGGATTCAAGGAAATGAGACTGAGAGGACAAATCCTACATTTCAATAAATACCTACACCCAACACATTACATTAATAACATGACATTTACAATATATAATAAAAGATTTGTCTTGAAGGAAGAACATTTTCAGTGGGAATGCTTGTCTTTTTTATAGTTTTTTTGCAACGGGGGTATAATTGTAATAATTTCAGCATTTGTCCGTTTTATTGTTAGAAATATTATTGTGCTGCTGGTTGGATGGTGGCTGGGACCGATGCTTTTACGCTTCAGGCTCGTAGTCCTGGCTCTCCTGGGAAAAGAAGAACAGATTTTAACAGAAAGGAAGGTCACATCGGTGTCACCCAGGAGCTCTGGGTGTAAGACTTTCATTAAAAATTAACTGCATGAAATTCAAGGTAAATCTGATTAAGATGTCTATATATGAGCTTCTGGTAACACATGATAGGTGTCTGCTGAAGGTAATGATGTCATTCCATCACAGTTGAGCTCCTCTCCTGACTGTGTCTCTCTCTAGCCAGCAGAGGGCAGCACAAGACTATGCCAGCTTCAAGGACGTGTCGTGAGCACATTCCCAGCATCCTTGCAACCCTTCACACACCTCCTCCTCTTGCATGATCATAAAAAAATAGCACAGAGCCTTACCAGAGGCTGTGTTTTTTGTGCAACAGTCTTAGGTCATCTGATATATGAACAAAACCAAGTGTGATACTAGCTGGGATGAATTTTCTATCTCTAAATCCACCCTCTAGCACTCAGACTCCATATTTACAGCAATGCAGGGAGACCCTGACATTACCCACAATGCACTAAGGCAGACAGCGTCATCACCACACCCATTCAGGGAGAGCTTGCACATCGGTTGTGTAGCAAAGAATGGGGGAGGGTAAAGAGATGCGGAGGAGTAGGACAGAGAGATGGAAGAGGAAATGGATGATAGAAGCTACAGCATCTGAGAAATTCACTTTTAATTTGCATCTTAGGGAAAATCTGCATTTTATTCCTTTGACTGATTAATGCTATAATCCACAGATGGAGGCAGTAAGTGGGACTGAAAAAAAAAAATCAGACCAAATGCACTGAATAAAAAGAACATTATAAGAGATCATATAAAATCTCATACTGAAACTGAAGCTTTTAATATTTCTCCAGGAATAGAAACTTTCTAAATGCATAACTTGTCCAGTGCTGTAAATGAATATATATCATAGTGAAATTGCCCTTTCAGCATTATGTGCACTTTGTCATATTTATATATACTATTATAGCTATTTAAAATTTGTTTTTTAAAACAATTGGTTCTGCACAATTTGTCTTGCCCCTGACTGCCAAATTCCAAAAATAACCATCTGTGTCAGACTCGCATCCTCACACACACACACACACACACACACACACACACACACACACACACACACACACACACACACACACACACAC
>JAUYWH010000002.1:7157782-7174328 GCA_034779795.1 Ctenopoma multispine
GGGGGGCTGTGGCTGTGGCTGTGCTGTGCTGTTTCTGGGACCAGCAAGTAAAGCTGATTGGTGGTTTGAGTAAAGGCACACGTGCACATATTCGAAATAATGACTTTAAAACCTTAAATATTCAAACCATTCTATCTACCTACATGTTACATGACGCATATTAAGAAAGAACTATCAGGCCTTTACGGGTTTAATTTATATTCAACACTTTGCGGTGACGCGCTCGACTGTAGCGCAGCGCCTCAACCAATCAGAGCAGAGCATGACCTCAGATCGATTTCCCTCCAATGGAGCCGTGGAGGACAGAGCCGACCACTAAATCGCATTAATGCTGCTGTCGCTGGATATTACACGTTTTCCCACGTTTCATTGAGCCGATTTACACCCAAGACGCATGGTTAAGCCCCCGCCCCCCTTTCCCCCCATCTGACGTATGCGCAGTGACGCCAGCCTAGATGTAGAGGGCGAATGATTGCGAAATTGTCCTCCCCCACCCCCCACCACCCCCTCCAGTTTGAGGAAATCCCAGATAGCTACATCTCCTTGACATGTCCTGTCTTTTCTCATCATGTCAGTGAGCGTGAGTGGGCAGGCTGAGGCTGTGGCCTTTATGTCCTGTGACTGGGTAGCACAGTAAATCACGGACAGTAAGTCTTAAGGAAAATGTAGGTTTTTATGCTGTACATTCACCTTCAGTCTGCACTGAAATGTTTTCTTCCTATGTTTTTTTTTTTTGTCGGTTTGTGGAGCAGCATAGTGCAAACAAACCAGCAGGACCTTAATTACCCACCATCCATCAATTACACACTACTTAGTGTAATTTGTGGACCGCCACAAATGTATCTAGCACAGCAGTGAGCAGCGAGTAATCATCCTCCTGTAAACCCAGGGCCAGGCGCTGCCCGGGGTGCTGAACTCAAGTGTGTCTCTGTCCATGGTGCTGATCTGCTTCAGTCAGCGTCTCACAGGATTGAGTGCGAGATAAATAAAAAAAAAGCGGTAGTAATGTCTTCCACTAACACACTGTGAGATACCTTGTTATACAGTTAATCCAGCTGTTTTTTTTAAACCTACTCATTGGCACCTTGGTTTACAAGCGCACTGTTTGTATTTGTAAGAGACTTCTTCCCTCTTGTGGTGTTTTCTGATAACTACATTGTAATCGTTTCTTATTCATAATGATAATAATAAAAATAACATGTATGTAGCACTTCTCAAAGCAAGTGCTGCATAAAAAATAAATATGTTTTTTACATAAAAAAAAGTAAAAAAGGTAAACATAAAAACAACCCCAGATCACATCCTTTACTGTAATTGCATATGAGTTTTACAACAAAAAACAAGACATGATCCCGTTCTGAAATGAGAAACACACTTTAGTTTGGTTGGTAAGAGATTTGTAACCCTTTAGCTATAAATGCTATTTAAGCATTTAGCCTTTTTTTAAATGAAAATATTTAGAACACCATCTACAAAGATGTACACTGAGTTTACTTTTAATAAAACACACCTTCATAATTTGGCATGAAGAACAGTTTGAACAGTAGTATGCTAATACTTAGAATATAAGTGTTTCTTAATAATTTCCATTACCCTCAGTTATTCTCTCATTCACTTGTTGTAGCAATATAAACTGGTGTCTTTTGTAAATGGAAAATATTAGGTAGCAACAAATCACAATTAGTTTACATTATCATAAGACAGACTTCTACCTGTAGAACAGGTTTGTACACTACCTCCCCTGTGAAGCTAAAAACTAAACTAAGTGAGTCTAGTGTTTTCTAGTTCTTGAGCTGCAGGCTGCTTTCTTCAAAAGAACTATATATTGTATGGACATAGTTCCTAAAGAAGTAATGAAATTTAGCAGATCCAGTAACTAAAAAATATATCATAGTGAGATCAGGAGTCAGCTCCCACTGAGCCACGCATGTGCATATTAATAATGTGTGTCAGTCACTTAGTAAAAAGTACTCGCTCTCCTACACTTGAAAAATGACTCACCGAGTCAATTAAACAAGCTACATACACTTAAAAGGTATTAGCTTCAGCCAACAGCTGTTATGTCATGGTGAGTTGCCATATTTAGTTTCCTCTTAAAATAATTATCTCGAGAAAGATTTTCAGGTTTAGTTCATTGACATAGCTTACATTGTAAGCAGTGCGGCTAATATTCGTGACAGGTACTTCACACTGAGATAACTAATGATTCTGGGAGTAGATCCTGAAATGAATCCTAAGATCTGTGACTGAGCTATACACGAAAAGACATGAGCTATACTCAAACTGCATTTAAACTGCAAGCCCACAGTGCAATGCTCAAGAACTATCATGCTGTATGGAGGTGGTGGATGGACAGTTCTTTTTTAGCCACAAATTCTCAACTGGACTGATTTTTTACATTTCTTTGTTGCTTTGGATGAATGCTTGGGTTTATTGTCTTGCTGGAAGCAAGAAAAACTAATTGTATGACCAACTAGCTGCTTCAGTAAAGATTTAGTTGCGGAACTCTAACTTTGATAGATTATGCTGTAGAGATGACCTTTTTGTAACACTCTTTTTCTTTTTTTGTCCAAAAATAAATAAAAAAACAAATTAAAATAATCATAATTTAAAGTTGTACAAAAAAAAAAACACATGCAACACGATAAAGTAATATAATATTAAATTAATTAAAACTATATTTGTTTGATTAATCTATATGTGTTATGTGGGTTTAATTTGTATTTTTACAATCACAACAGTTTCTGAATTTATTAACATTTAAATTCAAATTCAAATGGAAGCGTAAAAATAGTAACATTTGCAAATGAACTAAGATGAATAATTACTGGATGTGATTTGTTTACTAAAACACATAAAACAACTTCTGAAATGTAGGATCTGGTTTCTTTACATTGATTCTCTGTGATACAATATCACTAAAATAATATTCATAATTTGGTTATTTGCCTTGAGGTTTCTGGCACAAACCTTTGCTGGGTGGACGCCTGATAGAAATCTTTTCAAGATAAAGTTTATAGATATTTTTAGCTTCAGTGGCTAAAGTTTTTTGCAACTTAAAAAAAAAAAACTTTAGCTTTATGGGACCCATGCTAACTCCAATAAACGCATCACAGTTGGACTTAGTTCTGATTGGCTCCCCTTGGTGAACAACTGCTAACATCCTTTCAGTTAACAGCATTTTAATGAACAGCATTTTGTAAAGTCTCTTCTCAGCAGGTTTACCTTCTTTGAAATAGAGAAGCTCATAGCTTTATGCTAATAAGTGTCCAGTGGTTAGCCTTTGGTTTTCCAGTCTGTTTGTATCCTTTTACTACACTACATTAACCTGGACAAGACCTCGAAGGGAACAGCTCATTCTGAGCGTTTGCTTCTTAACCTCCATCTTTTGCAGAATTTATGCTCAGTGATCCACATCAGAAGATTATAGTTGCACAAAGTGTGAATGAGTAGCAGGGCATATCTAAAGTAGATTGTTCAAGCTCCACAGACCCAGCAGGCCAAAAATAAAGGTGCAAAAATAAAGGTAAGTCACTGTGAGGTATATCCTAAAAAATAAATTGTTCCCTATGTGCAGTCCCAGAAGTGCTAGTGCACTCAGATTTCTCAGTCTCAGTTGGCAGAGGTTCTTTCAGCCCTCAGTGCACCTGTATCATACTTTCTTTACGACCTGAGCTCCTGCATGATGCTTTTCCTTTTAAAGATCCATTGTGTGGAGTCAGTCTGTCACAGCAGGCTTTATATAATTCCAATCAATCTGAGTTATAAAATCTTGACATAGGCTGGGCCTGTGCTACAGCTGAAATTTACAGCTGTTTAGATTGCAGTTTCCCCCGTGGTGGCGTGAGCATACACACTGCAACTGCCCCTTGGAGCTGAGTGAAAATAAAACCCTCAACTGTGGGTTTTACTCTCTTTCAAGCAATCACGAGTGATTGGGTACGTTTACCGCATCAGACTGCATTAATATTCTTTAGTCTGCTATAAACTGGAAAACAAAAAAAGGGAGGGGGAGTGCTCGCTGCAGGTCTTTGAGCAGAACACATCCCTAACGTTTTAAAGAATGATGAATAAACCAGCAAACTGACGTTACGCTTAAAACCTCTAGATGGCAGCAGAGACAGTTTATTTTTTCAAGGGCAGTGATTATTATTCACAGCACTAACCAGGGTACGTCTCAGTCCCGTGCACACATGAATTGATTCAGTTTAATGTATGCCCACAGTTGCACAGAATTAAATATTTAGGCTACCTGTATATGACACTCTTTCTGAGCATGTTTGTCGTTAGACATAACAGACAGCTGCCATCATCACCTTGAACAATCTTTGCCCTCTGCGTCTCTGTGCATGTGTTCAAACAGCAAGTTTAGCATCAAAATCCAAAATGTCTCAAGGAGAACTGCTCTCTCACCATCGAGATGCAGATGGAAATGCTAAATTCGAATGTGTGTTGTCATTGCACGTACTGCCGTCTAATGTCACAGTGACAGTTTACAGCTCCTGGAGAGGATTTGTTTTTGTTTTGTCATTACACTTGCCTGTATTTGTCAGAGAGAATGTCGCTGTGACCTCTCTGAGTCTCCTAAGAATGCGCCCACGCTTTTGATAATGTGTTAATTTATGTAATGTTTGTTAACATATTTGTTTTAGTGATCCTTTATCCACTGCATAAATTGTACACACTGTGGGCATGTCTATAGTCTGCTGATGGAGCTATCCTTTGGGTATAATAACGGATGTACTAAAATTAACGGCATTATGGAAATTGTACATACAAAGTGCTCAAAGCTATTCTCCATCTTCTTTATGCATGCAGCCTTAATTCAATGAATCTGTGCGAGAGCACTTTCACCAATGATTGAACTCAGTATACAGCACCTGAATGTATGCCAAGCTATACAGATTAACAATGTGACATACTGGAAGCAATATTACAATTATGTCATAGCAATTTGTTAAACTGTCTCAAGGCTGACCGCACGAACAGAAGGATAACTTATGATTCATGTGTGCTTGTGTGTGTGTGTGTGTGTGTGTGTGTGTTTGCCTGTGAATTTGCTCCTTACAGGAAAAGGTTGCCCATTTCTCTTTTATTTGTCAATTTTTGGCAGTTATATAAACCCATCCCATCTGGCTGGTTGCCTGCACAATTGCCTGCTATTAATGTTGATGCATAATTGCATTACATAATGTGCTGTTCTGTCTTTTAAATGAGTCAAACAGCTGTGGGTATTGGCTGTTTCTGATGTGCACTCTCTCCTAGAAAACAGCCTATCTATAAATGGAAGCTGTCACAGGTCATTTTAAGACATATCAGTGGCACTTTTGTAACTGCTATAGCACTTCAGTAGTAGTCAATGAATTGTAAGATTCCCAGAGAGATTTATTTCTTTTATATTCTTTTATCAGACTGCCGCTAATTTAAACACAGTAGTCGTACAATGTCATCAGTGACAGACAGTGAAATCAATCTCTGTTGGAGAGAGTGAGAGAGAGAGAGAGAGAGAGAGAGAAGAGGAAAGAAAGGGGAATATTTGCTGCGACTGGTTCCGCTTGTAGGTTCCCCAGCAGATGGTAGTGCAGCATCGTAGGGGAGCTTCTCTCAGAACAAGATGAAAATGGTGCAGGAGACGAGCTGTCTGAAAATGAACGCTGCAGATTCTGAGGTATGAACCTTAATGGCATAATAGGGTAATATCTTGCCTCCACCATCACTGTGCAAGGCACATTCAGAGCAGTATTAGTGACTATGAAGAATCCCGAATGACAGCAGTATATCTTTCAACATCTCCCATATGGTGTACCCAGGGGGACGATTAAAAGTGGAGCACATTGATAGCCAGAGTGCAATGAATGTATGTGCATATGGCTGCAGTTTTGAATCCAGTCACTTACGTAAATGAATCCAGGATTGAGTGCAATCATAGTATTAAAACTGCAGATTAAATACTTGATGCAGCAAAGTAGCAAAGACGTGCAGCTGGGTTTACAGAAAGCAAACAAAGAGGAGAGCAAATATCAAATGTGCTGACATGTAATAAGTCAAAAGGGCTTCATTTGCATCACAAAGAGCGTATTCTACAAGACGTTTTGTGATTTTTGTGTCATGACAGATTACTTTGTTGTGCGTAGTGCTGGCAATGTAATATTACAGGTATTCTGGTGTCAAATATAAAGCGCCGTCTATCTATTACAAGGCTGAAACATTTTCTATTTCAGATGTGGCCTTTTTTAAATTTACCATACAGTAAATGCAAGTTGAAGTGAGATCAAACTGACTGATTCATCCGAGTTTCCAATTGCCTCTGCCCCTAAACATAAAGTCAAGTATTGTTTCTGTGCTGTATTGCATGCCATTTGGGAAATATCTTGGATGTCTTTTATATTGAATGGGCAGAAATAGATTCACGCTCTCTAAAGTGCTTGAAGAAAGTGTGGTGAAGGAAGTTTGTCACACTCGCACAGCAAATGGAAATACATACAAATGGGAGCAGAAGGCTTCCATTTTGGATTTAATGCTCCGGTGATTTAGGTTCAGGGATAAAGTCATTAACAGGAACAGATGAGTGTTTAAGGTGAAACATATCTTACCATACATGTTCTGACAAAATATATCAGTACCAGAAACATCAGCCTCAACTTCTAAGGCAGAACTGTATCCTTTGAAGTCATAACGAAATGGCTCTCATCTGATGAGAGCTCTGCAGAATGAGACATCCAGCATATAAAAAAAAGTGCTGTGATTGGAAACCCAGTAAGCTAATGAGTTTGCACTTCTATCTTCTCAATTTGTACAGACTTTTGTGCCAAGGCCTTTGAGGATTTTCTGTGCCAAGTCTCGTAATACTGTTCTCATTGTTCGCCTGAGAATCTGACACTTTTTTCATGTAACTTAGGGGGAATCCATCTCAAAACTTTTTTTTTTCACATGGGAAAGACAAGGAGGCCAAAAAAACCCACTGTGAATTATGAATATTGCTGCAGCAAAATTAAGATTAAGTGGGAAAAAAGAGCCCTGTGTTAAGCTGCTCCAAAGGGTGGATATTTCACAACTGCATTTTAGCTGCAATGCAGTGTAACAAGTCATAAGTAGTTCTTTTAAAAGACTTATGAAACTATGTTGCTCATTCCTCTTACCCCCATCTCCTAGTGTCAGCCTGGGAAAGTGAACTCCTGCAATGTTATAAGCAATAACCATCTGTAATTATTACTGTACCTATTGGGTGCTCAAATAATGTGTTTATTACAATCTCATTTGTCCTGTCAGAGTTGTTGCTGTAGACGTTAAATTATTTAAGGCTGGTTGTGTGGTAGCTAGCTCCCTCTCTCCCTCCCTCACTCGGGGTTGGTCTCTGTCTTAGCAAACCACATAAATGAGCTACAAATGAGTGAGAGTTTTTTTACTCTTGGGAGTTGCTTCAAATTATTTGGAGGGCAGTGACAACAGTGCTTATTTGAGCTTAAGACGCAGGCTGTTGAGATTTGCTGGGAGCAAATCTAGGGGCTGGTTGAGTCTTCAGGCATGTCCAATCCCATTCATTCAACCATTAATGCCTGAGAGTAGACCAGAGGAAACATTACAGCCCTCAGATCAACTCTGAGGCAGAAAGACCAGGGTCCCTTTCCTCTTCGAACTCAGTGCTTCATGTGCCCAGCTTTGGTAAAAATTCAATAATTCTTACACATGACAAGACAGTGCAGAACATTCTCCATATCCTTCTCCTCACCATTTTAAAACTATTATACGCTCAGCATTAAAAAAAAATAAATTATAGTAACTTCCAGTGCAATTATCCGCTGTGTGAGGAGTTGGGATAAACTTACAGCAGCGAACAGACATCGCACATTATGCTCTGTATGTAAACTGATGTTCACTCACAAATATTATATGGCAACCACTGAAGAACAACATCCCCAAAGTTTAATGAGATGATTGAAAAGAAAATTAAAACAAATGCGTTTGACATAAACATATGAATCAGTCTGATTTGTTTACAGTTTACAAATAGACCACCCAGCTCCTCCTGTGTATCTGTGTAATTTACAGGCACATACACACACACACACACACACACACACCGTAATTCTATGAGGCTCAAGGTTGTCGTGCTTATTGAATATATCAACTTAACCACTGATGTCATTGAGCAAAAAGCCAATTCCAGTTCTATTATTGTGTTAGAGGGTAAAACAATTGGCAAATGACTTTGTGAGGTGCACTCACTTGGTAAACAGATCTGAGATCCATTAAGGCCTTGGAGATTATCAAGCCTCAGTCCAACAATTTGTGAAGATTGCTCTAAACACCTTGCTGGTGACCTTCCGTGTCCACTTGAAAGTCAGTGGGAAACGTGGCAAGGTGCCCATGAGCACCATCAGCGCCCCCTGCACTTTAATACAACACACCTTATTGAGTGGCTATTTCCTTGTTCCCTCACCTCGTCTATATAAACATGTGCCCTATCAAAACCTCAGATCTAGTTAGATGTCCATTTGTGCCAGACGCTTAAAATGCCCCACAATACCGGCCTTTTTCAACCAAAGTATCTTTGTTTCTCAATAAATGTGGCATACAGTAGCTTGAACACAATCGCATCAATGCTTCAGTGTTACTGTTGCTGCCTCTCTCTGACCTGAGAGTGAAAAATGTGGCTGTTCAATCATAATGCACAGTGCCTGCTGCATTTATAGGTTAATGTACCCAAGAGGATCAATGCAGTCTCGAGGACGTCTAATGCAACACACATTTAAAAAGGTTCAGTAAAATCTTTAACAATGAGTAGCGTCTGTCTATGTTAGAATCTCAGTCCAGTTTAATGAAACAGGGTTGTGTGAGCTCTCGTGGTCTGGTATAAGAAACTACTGTAGATAATTCGTGAAAGCAACTGTTCTAAAGAATGTAAATTCAAGAGCTCATTAGGAGCACACAAACAATATCTCCTACAGAGCTGTGAAAACTTATTCCCAAAAATCAGTTGGATATTTTCTGAAAACCAGGCACTGTAATGAATGTTTATAACCTCATAACCAACCTATGGGGTCCTAAATCAGATTAAACTCAAAACTGTCTTGATGTGTTTTCTATCACAGTTATATAATATTGCAGTGATGTACAGAATATTTGAAGATCTAAGCCTGATCTCTGAATAACACTGACTGGCAAGGGATAAGCAGTCAAAGCATTTTTTGACTGGTAATCTCCATAAAACTTTATGCAAATCTGCCTGGTAAAAATGGATAGCGTTTTTGTCCCACACATAAAACTCAGCTGTAATTGAAAAACAAGTCAGAAACTGAATTTCTAACCATCCGGGTCAAGACAACATTTTCAGTGTGGTATTTGTAGGGAGCATATATGTGTGCAGTGCAAACATGAAAAAGTGTTTCTTGTGGTTTTTTTTGTTTTGTTTTGTAAAATGACACCTGGGCTACTGTATCTTTGTCCTCTGAAGAAGAAAAAAAAAAAAAAAACTCTCGCATGGAGATGGAGAAAAAACATTTGCTCCCAATGAATAAATAATGAAAGGAAACGAGGTGCTTGCGTTCATTTGCAAAGCATAAAATGCAGAAGATTTCACAGAGTTTTAATCCAAGGTTTCTGTGGGATCATTTACCTCACGGCGGGGTGTTACAATATGCAGCCAAATATAGCAGCACTTGGGTGAGGAAACTTTAAAAATGCACGGTACTTGCAGTAAATGAAATGGAAAACATTCTACGTCTTTATTTATTTTTAAAACACTGGCGCTGAATCCAAACTTAAAGCGAGAGTGATAACTGAGTATGGTTTAAACCAGATTTAGGCTCTGAATGAATTATTCATATATTTTGTAGAAAACAAATATACACGCCAATTGTCTTGTCTTTATTTCCTAGTGACTGGCAAGCTATAGCGGAGATTTATGATCCAAGAACTGGAGAGCTGTTGTCTTTTCTTGGTGGAGATGTGAAAGCAAACACAATCGTGTGCCAGCAACTGGTCAGTGCTACACGATCATTTATCTTTAGAGGACAAGCCATATTGTAAATCTGACTATAAAGATGTTGAATTAGATTTCCTGCTAAACAGTGCTGCAGAATAATAATTAATATGTAGCCCAGGGCTTGTGTCTTAGCCCTACCTATGGTAGCTGAGCAGAAATACCCACAGGGGAGTTCATTTACCTCTAGTATTGCATTATCTCGCTCTGAATAACCAGCTTTGTTCCTGTACTTCAGTGCTGAAGAATATCTTTCATACTAGTGTCTGGAGAAAAAAAATCCTGATAATGTAGGTAAACATTTTAACATCCTATTCTTGGCAAGGATTTGAGTGAGCAGAATAAATAATAAGAGCAATGATCTGTCCCACATGGAAAATTATTTGTGACTATGAAGTATTACATCACTTAACAGTAAGACTCAGGAAGAAAAAAAAAACTTAATTAGAGCCTCCAGAGAGCAGAAACAGATCCAAGATTTCAAGGGTAACACTCTGCCAAAATCTCAGCCAATATATTATCTTTCACATTAGTTGGTACCCTGCTGCACTCTTTTCATTTAGAGATATACAATATGGCAGGCGCTGATGAATAAATGTAAGTCCTGGTTGTAAGCCCAAATATTTTCTGCCTTTAATTAACCAAGCTGCCATTAAGCTACTCATTTCCTCCTTTTAGCCGAGTCAGACTTGTATGACACCACCATTATGCATGTATGGCTGCATTTCACAGCAGACGAAAAAAATGCAGTGCTATTCTTATTATTGTTAAAAGGCTGGCCTTTACAAAGAGGGTCCTCTAAGGTTTAGATGTGTTTCAAACTTGTGAAGTATGACTGAGCCGCGGAGTCTCTGTTTGGAGACGAAGGGCTTAATTGGCATGTAAATGTCTGTCATGAGTCATCACAGGAACGCTGGGTGTGTTTTTCAGTGTTGTTTGCTGTGTGCAAAAACATGGATCCAACAGATGGCAACATTGTTCCTTCTTCACCAGAACAGGTTACTTGGCGATCTGCCAGTGAGGTATGGGTGCATTGACAAACCCTCCAAAATAAAAACAGCCATCAAATACAAGTGTGGGCGATGATGATGTGACTAATTGTTGCCATGGTGATCTGGTCTTTGAGATAACGTCTAACGGTGAGGGAAAAGGGAGCCAGTCGCACAGACAGCAGAAGAGAAAATGAGAAAGAAAAGGGGAGGAGAGGAGATAAAGAGGGTGAAAAAAAATGAGCACTAATGTTTTATATAGGAAAAGAGAAAGCATAGAGGTAAACCTATAATGTAAGGTCATTTCAATGCCTCAGTATATTCAGTGATGTAAATACCTTACAATGCATTTATTAGCGGCAGGATTTCAGTTACGTGTGTTAAAAATGGATTTAAATGAACCCAGGTCCCCATCACCAAGGTTATAGCCATTAAGAGGCTCGTCTCTCTGTTTCTCTGTTAGTATGCCGAAGGTGTCACAAATTGCTCACATACAGAGCCAAAGGGTTCTTTCACCTGAGTTTAAAGTTTATTTATGTTTATGAAATGCCTGTAACAGTAGCAAAATGTAGGCCTATCCAAAATGATTACAGTCTTGATGATTACAGCCAAAAGAACCTCTCGCACAAGTCTCTTGAAAGTAAAAAATTACATGCTCGTGTATTTTGATCTGAGAAAAAAGCATTTATACCTGCCGTGAGGTGCAGTTTGCGAGTTACACGTATGCCTCCAATCACCTTTCATCAGGCTTTGTCAGTGACTAAGGTAGCGTGGTGTGTGTGTGTGTGTGTGTGTATGTGTGTTGCTTGCTTGAGGAGCGGTGCCCCACAGCAAGTGCCTGAGTCAGTGTCTGCTGTGTTTATGTTGTGCCAGGGAGAGACGCTTGGCCACAGACTGTTGCATCAGCCTTTCCTTTTGTTTAACAGGACAATGAAAACTAGATGCTAGTAAAAGCAAGACACAGTAAGCGAAGGGGAAAAAATAGAGAGCATGAAAATGAAGAAGCTCTTCATTTCCCCAGCATAACATCACCTCACCTTTTTTTTTTTGTTAGAAATTAGAATAATCCAGTTTTCCCTGTGGTGGTCAAGGTCAGCTCTTTAATAAGAGGGATATAAATCACCACTGGGTTCATATTTCCCCTTGGTGCTATCTGAGACCCTGCAGTACTGTTATGTTATGTATTATCACATGGGAGCTGCCAGTGGTGTGGCTAACTGTGCTGAGCTGTGGTTGTCAGTGCACTGTTTGTCATATGACAACCTGATACCTGGCAATAGTTTCCACTGGGGCCCAGCGATAAGAGGGGTGCTGCAGATAAGATGTCTCCTATTCTGGATGTGCCAGGAGCCCATGCCATTTACAAGGCACCAACTGATCATTTTTAAAGCAGTGCTAGGGCTGCCAGGACTCAGTTTCACTCCGAGTCCCACAGCACAAGCTGGATTTGTTTTTCCCAGCACGAAGCAGCCTTTGTGGTGGGTTTGATGTCACTCACCAAAAATGTCATTAATGGCAGGAATTTCAAGTTACCATTACTGCCATCTTTCTTAGTGATGACTAGTGAATAGCAGCCGCATGTGACTAATCATTACTCACGCCTTCGACTGCAGTGTGCCTGATAACGACGCAGGAATGTGGATTTGTCTTCACTCCCACACAGGCTGTTGCTAAATGACAGTGAAGTGACGAGTCCTGACGATTCTGACATGATACATGTCGCCTTTCGCCGAGCAACATTCGTCAGTAACACTCATCACCGTGCCACTTGTCACGGTGCTCCTGCTACTCAGTGCTGTGCCTGTCACTGTGATGTTACAACAAAAGGAGGTGACCTCATTCCCTGTTCCCCTAATTTTTTTGCAACTGAATCTCCTCATGTCCTACAGTATATAATATAAAAAACAACAATTTTGTACATTTGCTAATGTTTTTCAGGCACTTATGGTGGGAGAAAATGCTGTCTTTGTCATGTAATTCACCCTTGGGTGTCCTCTCTGCTCTCTGCTCTATGTTTACAGGGCAGTTTGTTTCTGCAACAATCTCTCAGCAGGAGTGTTTTAAATTAGCGGGGTGTGTCTGTGTCTGCAGGGCTGAGTGGGCACACGTGCATCAGGTTTTTCTGTATTTCTGTGTGTTTCTGCATATATACTTTCTTGTGTGCTTCAAATTCAAGCTTTAACTAGGCGGGTGCAAAGAACTCCACATAATAGCAATCAACTAAGGCTTCATTAAAATGTAAATTCTACCCAAGCCTCTTGTGAGCCTTTACAGTGCTTCCAAAATAAGCGCGCAAAGGCCTTTTGGGGACTTAACGTATGATCTAATCTGTGTGTCTTATTTGAAACCTCCCTCTCTTCCAGTGCAAGCAGAATTGGAGCACCCCGTCTGATTTGAGGGGAGCAGAACACTTAGAACCGTTGCCTGGCCAGCTTTCAGACTGTCCCGCTTTCACTGTTTGTTTGCTTTTCAAGAGCAGCACAAAGCTAATTAGACAGCTGGTGTGGAGCCAATTTGTGTCCCTCAGTCTGTTGTTTACCCACTTTTTGCATAATGCAGACGTGATTGTTGACATTGTCTGATGCCGCTACATGGTCACAAGTGGCCATTTGGTTTATTTTCCTTAGTACACCCTGAGTGGCAGGAAGAGGGGCTTTCTTGGTGTGGGGAGGCACACGTGTCGATTGTGTGTTCTTGTGTCCTAAGTGCCCACTATTTGCAATTAAGATCCATCCACAATTAATGACCATCCGAAGACACAGGCATTGTAGATGAAGTAGCCACAGGAAGGCTGCTGACCGCACTGCAGTCGCATAAAGCTCCAGTTTAAATTAGCCAGTTTTCTGCACTCGGGCTAGACCCTAATCAAAATCCTGGATCTAATTTTCAGTATTTTTCAGAAGAGTTTGTGTATGTTAAATGAACTTTTCCCTTTTTTAAATGCATGGAAATGAATTAAAATAAAGTATGATTCCCACTAAAACATTTTACATGCAAATCATATGATTGTACACACTGTAAAAACACATATTTAAAATGTTGCTTTAAGTATCAATCTAACATTAAAAGAGATCACTCTGACAAATATTATAATTTTGTTTCATTTTCAAACTTTCATTCTACTTTGCTGTAGTAAATTACAATAGGTGTTGATTTAACTGGTTGATCACTTTGGAAGATCTACTGTAGCTTGTGATGCTGTTGAATCACATTAAAGTTATATCCTTAAGCTCAAACTTAGCCAACATGTCACCGTTATGTATTACACAGTATTGATATGTAGCAGCCTTCCATCCAGCCTCTGTATCCTCCTTTGATACAGCACACATTCAAGTCACCAGGCTACCACAGGGACTAACACACAGACAAAAACCTTCACACTCACATTCACATCAACTACAGGCAATTAAGAGTCTCTAATTCACAAGACCTGCAGGTGTGAGGAGGACACACACAACTCTACAGAAAGGCCCCAAGTCCTTGCTGTGAGGCGTCAACAGGCACAGGCAAAATATGTTTTTCAAAATATTTTGTCTTGTGCACTTTTACAGACTCAGGAGGGGGGGGGGGGGGGGGTTATTAAATGTAATATGTAATTGAGATACAGGCAGAAAGGCAAATGCTAATTACTAAATGCATCCAAATAAACTAGAAAATACTGCTATACTACATCAAAATAATATTATGATTCCTTATTAGGTTTCTACTTTCTAATATCATATGCTGGTGTGATATTATCATCGATAAGCGCAAGACTATAATTTATAACACAGGAGTCATAAGGGACTCTACTGATCATGTAATACCATTTAAACTGTGTGCAATGTGTAACTACATTTTATCCTAAAAGGATAAATTATTATATTTCCGGTTTTTGTAACCCCCTAAGTGACAAACTCACTGAGCCAGAGGCTCGTTTTCAGAGGAGGACACTTGATTAAAGTCACATATACTGTACAGTAGCATTTGTCTGTTCACACAGAGAAATGTTGGCTTGGGTTGTTGCTCTGGTTACTTGGCCTGACTGATACAAGAGATATTTTTCAGTAGTTTGAAAATACAATTGGTATAAATTAATTAATTATAAAACTGTGTTTATTCCATGTTTTCAATACGTAAATAATAGCACAGAAAGTTGTATTATGCATGTGCAGTCTGTTCTTCTATTAGTCTGTAGTGACCTCCGGGGAAAAAAGGCAGAAATAATTTTAATATGAAGCAAGTTCGCACTGCAAATTTGAGCATTAATGTAACAGTTTTCAATCATGTTGTACTTCAGGTGAGGATCTTTGAAGAATACTTTAGAAAATAAATGCATGACAGAGAGGGAATGAATGAGAAATGAGAGGCTTCTACAAGTTGAATAACATTAAGACAACCTGTGTATGGACTGTATGTTTTCTTCAAACAGCATTAATACACAGTCCTAGTTAAAGTGTTGAGCACCAGTGGTACTAGATTTTGTACTTCATTGTGTTGCAGATTTAATTTTGAATGGATAAAATGTGATGTCTATCAATCTACACTCAATAAAACATAAATACAAAGTGGAAATTGTGCTGAACAGTGAACTGTCACCAGGTCTCACGCTCTGATGGTATTAGCAGGTCATGAACAGTGCCTGGTGTTTTCCAGACGTAGTGCTTGGAGCTATGTTAGAAGAGTTTAACTTTGTCACATCAGACCGCATAATCATTTTTCTCATGCTCTCAGACTCCTTTAAACACTGTTTGGCAAACTCCAGGCAGACACTGTCATCTGTCTTTTACTGAAGCGGCTTCTGTCTAACACTAGCATAGACTGAATCACTGGTGGTCATTTCTTTGAGCAGATTTTCCCATTTCTGCAGAGGATTTCTGAAGTTTGGTTCAAAGCCCCTTTGCCTGGTTACTTTGGTAGCGGGGTTGCTGAATTAAAATTAATCTTTCACAGTTATCTACCCATTGATACTGAGTAAAGTTATGTCGCGTTACATCACCCTTAGATGTTGGAAGTCAGACCTAGGAATAGCATCGCATCCAAGTTGATCCCATTCCAGTACACCATCCAGGTTACCATAACAACACCAGCTCTATCCAGGTTAGCTATTGTTAGCAATGCCAGTTTTTTAACAATGCATTGCATTGAACAAACACTGTAGCAACATCCACAGATAGACATTGAATTGAGCTGCTGTAATGAGACACAAATAGGACTAAAGGACGTCTTATTAACAGTAGTTTAATACAGCTTTCACAATGTCGATGTAGCGATTTGCCATGCTGGATTTTGAGGTTGGAGTTGGTTTGTTTATCTTTCTATGTCAAAAATTTGATTTCCAGTTTATATTCACAACTGGGAACTTGGAAATTTCAACTTCCCAGTTCTCAAGCAACACATCATTAGTCTAGTAGTGCACTGGTGCAGTATTGCATTATATTAGTCGCATCATATAAACATATATAGTTAAGTTAGTTTTAACAACAGCGATAGCAAATAAAATATGTACAGTACAGGCCAAAAGTTTGGATACACCTTCTCATTCAATGTGTTTTGGGGTGAGCTGGACCGCAGAGTGAAGGCAAAGGGGCCAACA
>JAUYWH010000002.1:7189717-7225738 GCA_034779795.1 Ctenopoma multispine
TTTTTTTAAAAAAAATACCCCCCCCCCCCCCCCCCCCCGAAGGTCTTACAGCTCACGGCACCTCTTCTTCACAGTTACAAGTCGAGACTGAAGCACACACAAGGCGTGTGTGTTTGTGTTCCTCCTCCTGACCAAACCCTCAGGTTCAGACCTTCTTATCCATATATTCAGTTTCCAGTGACCCCACTGTGCTGAGCGAACATCACAGACAAGGAACAGAGAAGGAGGGGATTTAATGCTCGCACACTCAAAAGAGAGCCTCCTTTGCTTTTAGCCTGATTCAAATCATGTTCACTCATAAAATTATTTAAAATGTGCTCTTGGCATTTTAACACCCACTCTCAATTTAAATTTGACTACACTTTTCAGTGGAAATGAATGGCAATAATAAAACTTGCATATTTTTACAACAACTCAAATGTGTTTTTCTGAGAGTTGCATGAAAAATCTATGAAAAGCCTAGTTACTTAAAATCACAATTTTCTCCAGATGCACTGAAATGCTTTTGTAATTACCCTGTCACTGTTTTTTTCTGCCTACAAAGGAAAAATGACATTTAATTGCTATTGCAAATGTACATCTATATTACTGTGAATATCAATGAGACTGCTGGTTCTCATGGTAACACAAGTAGGATGTGATGTGCTGATTGACCTTGGGGGAGTGAAGTTTCCTTTTTGCACGAATTTAGCAACAAGGTAAATAACTGGGCATCTGCACAGCAACACTTTTGCTGTTTGTGTCGACAAATGTTGGTGCTGGTGTTAGCTCATTTTCTCTGGCTGCATTTAAAATGAACACATTCAAAATAGTTTATGTAATGAGAAAACAGATCTGTCAGAAAAAGAAATTGCATTCATGTCATTTACTGCATCTATCTTATTAGGAAATGACTGCAACCATTCAGGTGATCACTGTGTAATGTTTATACAGGCGAAGCATTACAATGATACAAGGATCACTGTCTGTTGGTGAAGTGGTTTATGAGCAGGCCTGTGGGGGGCACTGCAGCACTATCCCCTTCATGTATCGCTTCCCCTCCCTCCATCTTCACTTTTTCTCAGCTTTCTCTTTCCATTTTCTGTCTTCCTTTTGTTCTGTGACTCTATCGCTCCTCACTCTTTCTCTTTCTCATACTAATGTGCTCTCTCATCACTGCTGTTCTTTGCTCTCTCTCTCTCTCTCTCTCTCCCTCACATCCTCCTCAAGTTCTTTCTCCTCTTGCGCCACTGTTTCACTTCTCATGGACACTCATTTTCTCTCCTTCACTCCCTCTTTCTTCTACATCCCTCATGCTCATTTCTGTTGTCTGTCTGCCAGGTTTGGTTCTGGATTTTTAATCGATACTGAAGCCTTGACTCTGTCATCTCCCTTCAAATCCACATGAAATAATGTTAGTAACTAGGTATAAGTGGCTTGACCTTCTTTCTTTTGCACATTTTTGTCATTCACTGCATTTACACATTGCAGCAGGGTATAATTAATATGGCTATCTATACAAGAGCATTATCAGGTTTCTGCTAGATGGAAAAAAAAAATAATGGTAGTCTGATGACACAGGACATTTTTTTTCCTGTAATTTTCCAGCAGGCGATAGTGGGTTTGACGTCAGCTCATCAGTCATTGCATAGATTTTTGTTCATTCAACGTGTTCAGTCCTTAGCAGCTCTGAAAAGATAACTGGTCATCAAATTAGGGGAAAACATTTATGTTGTCAGAAATACGAAATGTGGTAGATGTTTTGAGACAAATTAAGGATGAGCTCCATCATTCAGTCTGTCCCAGAATAAACCGACCTTTGTTTTTGGAAGGGCAAGAAAAGGACAGAAATATTTAAATAATTTGTAGCTTTTGTTTGAAATCATTTGCAGATTCGCAAACAATCGTTCAGCCATTTAATCTTGTTGGAGCTCCAGGCTTAAAAGTGTCTTCTCAAGTAGACAGATATTTATCTAAGAAATGTCACAGTGCCAAGTGTATTCATTCATTCCAGGAGTTGTAATCAAGTTGACAACATCTGCACTCCAGGGATTAAGTGAAAGAACTGCAAAATGCTGGGATAGATCATATTCAATCACTCTGCCTGTGGATAAACAGAGGCACTTAAAGTTTCAGAGGGAGATAATGTCCACCTTGCAAACAAACTGCAAGCTATACCTATGTCTACTAAGTAAAGTCTTCTCTTTTGTCACAAATTAGAAGAAAAAGCAGGAAACATCAAGAGATGGTAATTAATGATTAGCCCTCATATGTATTACTTTGTCAGGAAATGACTGATGGCTGCCTGATGGTCGATGACCATGACCTTGACTGAGGAAATTACCTCTGAGGTGGCAGACCAAGGAGATAGGCTGCATGAAGCAGCCAATTCTAAATGAGTTCTATCATATCACTTTCATAGCTAATGGCTTCATTCCCCAAGAACACAAAGATAATTAATTTTCTACAAGTTTCATTTCACCATGATCCGCAGACCAATGCGAATAATTCAGTCATCAATCCATTATGGTTTCACCGCTGTTAATAATTTGATAGATTAAAATATAGTGACCAACAATATAAAATGTGACAGAGACGTGGTGTAAATCGTCATAAAATGTGCTGTGATTTAGGTTAAATGAGGTGCAACACTGAGGGGTGCCTCTTTGTAGTAAATCTGGGTGTAATTACACTTAAAGACTGATATGAGGTGTCTGTTTCTGTTTGATTTTTTTGTGAAGCAACAAGTCAGATATATCAGAGACTTCATAAAAATCTGAAACATGACTATTTGTAAGAACATTGTGATACAGTTTGACACTGATGCAGCATAGTGCATAAAGCTAAAATATGCAACTCATCCTATAGCAATAGCAAGAGACTCACAATCTATCCACTATGCTCTGCTCAGTTTCAGATATTTGATGTTATGAAATGACAATTAATAAGATGCTACAGAACTTAGTTGTTCCTCTGTAGTTGTTAGAGGGGTGAGCCTTGCTCACATAGTAGTTAATACATACAGTATATCTGCCTATGCACATGAAGATGATAAGATAACTTTTGTAGCATATTTCAAAAGAGTTTAGAAAAGTTATATAGTGTAGCTTTAACTATAAGCTTCAGTTGACCAAGCTAACAGCTGCTCAGTCACCAAAGGTTCGGGAGCTTGTCAGACAGTGGACATCAGTGCTGGCGTTTCAGTGCAGGTATCTAACATTTGGGACAAGCAGTAAGCTCCAACAAGACAAATTCCATTACCTACAAAAAACACCCAAACTTTCTTTTTGGATACAAGTCCAATTTGCTGATGGAAGTGAAATATTTAAGAATATCTTATTTATGTGTCCTGAGGAAATCTACCTCTTCTGACAAGGTGTTTTTAGCAGCTGGAGCTAATACAGTGAACCCAGAGCTCCAAAGCTGTAGTATGTTTTTTATCAGAAAAAAAATCATAAACAAAGTTGACACATGAGAGAATGTTACATTTTATTTCCTACATCCCAAAAGGCCTGTGAACACAGCAGTAGGTGGATGGCTGTATAGTCTGATCCATCATGACAATTGGTGTCGATGTAAGAAAAGTTGGTGTATATGTAAGAAATGTTAGCTGGTGATTGACTTTTTCAGTTATTGTCCTAAATAAACCTTGGTAACACCTGTAACATACACAAATATAAATACGTTTTCCATTGGTCTTTAGCTGTGATTTGTGTCATCTAAAGTCTGAAACTGCCTGAAAAATTCTCGTGTAGGAATTTCTGATACATAAAGTTTCCAGATTTCCTGAAGGCAAGATGGTGTAGGACAGCATGTAGTGCCAAAAGACTGAAACTAAAAATGTTACATTTGTACATCAAAAAAGAAATCAAGCTGCAAAAAAATGTAAAACTGATTTTTTTTAAATTAATTTTTATAAAGGAATTCCAGAAATTACCCAAAATTCAGATACAAATGTTTCATACAATGTTTGTAGTATGGCCACTATAAAACTCCAGTGGTTTGAAAACATATAAAAAATAAATGACTATTGGTTTTGATGCTTAATAATTGTTCAGAAAATACATTGAAATGTGTTTCCTTTTTTCAATTATAATTAATTAATTAAATTAAAATGTAATCCAAATATGTCACAGAACTTTAGCATTGTGTTTGTAATAATTTCTAATGTATAATAAGATACAAGGGTTCATGTAATTAAGAATAAGACAGGATAAGTAACTTGGAGACTTTAGTCCCCTGCTTATGCAAAATCACTATGGTGCTGTCATTTTACTAATGAGGTGCTTTAACAAATCTGTAACTGGTGATTTGATACACAGTGATCTATTATAAATCTATTTCCACAAGTAAAACAGAAAAGAAAAGGAATATTCATCGTTTATAATATAGAAAATGACCACATGCAATGCTCAAATTGCAGAAGAAAAGAAACTCAGGAAATTGAGAAGGGGGCAATCCTCCATGGTGGTTAACATGGATGAGTCCCAGAATACGGATCAACTGGTGAAAGCGTCAGAGGTGGATAATGTCCGCCATGCAGAGAGGGATTATTTTGTCAAAGCAGGGATCGCCTGCCAATACACAGGCCTGTACCCACATGGTGTGGGTCTCAGACAAAAGCACTGAGACATTATTTTCAGGTTGCCACTGTGCTTCATTCTGAGCTGAGAGGAGGGAATGTCGGCTCAAATTAGTGGATCACAAAGTGCATTTCAAAACAGCCTCTATATTGAGCCGTTGGATAAGTAAGATTTTTTTCTGTATGCAGCTACAGTCTGTGTTTTGTTAGATGTTATGTGACTTTTCCTTTCATAAGCTTTTAGATTGATGTACTATGTCACCCACTGTGCAGAAGGTGCTGCATGTTGCTGATGTTTAGACAACCTTGCTGCTGCAAAATTCAATAAACTTTTATAAATCTGCTTCACATTTACATCAGTTTTATGTAAGAATACCCCATAGCTTCCAGCTGTAGTTCAATATTAAAAGTTGGGGGAATTTTTAAAATATGTTTTTGAAAATATAGTTGTATTCCAGGAAAAATTAGTTATTCCTAAACTGTTGCTATATATTTAGTATCTACTTTGCTTATACACATGGTATTATGCATCCATTTGCACGTGTGTCTGTGAATATATGACAAACTCACACATATCTGGAGGGGATGGGTAAGAGGTGGTACTCTCCAGCAGACAAGTATAATCTCTTGTATAAATCTGCTGCAGCTTATCCAGAGTCTAGCCGCATGAGTGGGAGGCTCTTGTACAACAAAATGCCACAAAGCAAACATTACATTTACCAAAATGCAGCTTTTCCTTGGCTGTAGCCTTTGCCGCAATTATATGCAATTTAAGTTGGAATAGAAATTACCAACTGGCGGCCGAGGTTAGCATAACCCTCTATTAAATGAATGACAGTTCTGGAAATATAAAAGCAGGGGGACCCTTGTTGCTGGGAGGCCATTTGTTATTTAACAAATGGCCTCCTGGGGATTATTGAAATATTTTTCAATAATAATAATAATGGACAGTGAATTTAAGCACTTTTTTTTAGCTCTTTGAGGACTTGTTTAATTTAAAACAAAGTTGAACTACATCTATACATTATATATATATAATTGATTGGTTTGAAGGTTTCAACTTTCAAAATGTTTAAGTAACATGTCTATATTAAGGAGCTTCAACAATTATTTCCGTTTGACTTATATACCTCCAGAACACTGCCACACATTTAACAACAACATTTAACTGAATGTCTCCTTGTTAAACACTTGCATTTATTTGTGGGTCTATTTCTCCTCTCATATGCTTTGTTACAATAAAATCAATTATCTGTGATTAAAACAATCCAGCAGCCTCCATTCTCTAAAGCAGGAGATGATTTAGAATTATCTGTCAGCTATGTTAGAGAAGAGATGGCAGGATGCCATCATCATGTGGTGATGAATCTGGTGGAATACCAATGGAACAGAAAAAAATCTACAGCCCAGAGAAAAAGAAGGAGAAGGGATATTTCTGCAGCATGGAAGCATAGGACCTCACAATGCAAGAAAAATCTAAAGTTTCAGGTTTGACATACTTATTTTGTGTTTTCTCTGCCCTCAAATGACCCATTTTGAGTTCACCCCACATCCGTCATATTCTCTGCTCCCCCCCATAAAAGGTTAACCAGCCTCCCCCACCCTGGTCCTCCTTCTCTCTTTATTAACATTGCTGTAGCTATACTATTCTGTCATTTTTAGCTTGCACTAAGACAAAAAAAGCCTTCTGGGTAACATTGTTTGACTGTGCCCAGCTCAAACAGACTACCAGAACCAAAAGAAAAGTGTGCAAAAAATCTCACAGTCCTTATTATTGTGGAGTACCAATCAGCTCCAAATAGTCAACATTCTCTGCAGACCCCTGCAGCATAGTGAATCAATGAGCCAAAAGTACATAAAGATTGGTCCAATGTCTCACCACAAATCAAAGCTTTATGGCTTCATGTGAACTTTTTTTTCATCTAAATTGGTTGCAGAGCTCTCTAAAACTTGAAGAACTTGGTGACTGAAATCTGATGAAAACAAAGCACTTCATTTGATGTACAACTGATAATAATTGCAGTGATGCTGGCACGCAAATATTATTAGCTGTTAATCATTCAGGGCACTGAGTAAGTGCTAAATAAATCAAAGGCTTCAAACAAAAGTCTAGTCATGTTTGTTGTCATCTACAAAACAACAAACCTGTTGTTATTCGAGATATTAACTCAAAGTCCTTTTCAGTCTGGCCATATGAACAGCGAGGCTGAGTGTAGCGGAGTCTGGGATTCTTCAAAGTCTAATTGAAAGAAATGCATTTCAGCAGGGCTCTTAGCTGTCCTGCCTTTTAGCTGAAAGTCGGAGCTCTGAAGCCAGCAGGTAGGCTTTTACACTGCACATGGTTAGCTCATTAGCTAAGCTGCCTCCACCGGACAGAGCTGGAGCTCTGAAAACATGCCAAAAATCAAAGTCAGCAACAGCCAAAGTCACTTTATTGGCAACCAGCTATACAGTATGTGTGTTCACACCATGATAGTTGGCTTAGATATGGATGCTGTGTTTCTGCACAACGCCTAGTTGTAAGAGCTTCAGGCTAAATTGGCAAGCTTCACAGTAGATGTAGTGGGTATCTCTTCCATGGGAGAATGTACTCCACACTGATTTTATACAAGTACATTTTCCATCTACAGATTATTCTGTACCCTCCTGTTCTCTATACCACCCAGCACTCTGAGTGATGATAAGGAGGATGGACCATCTCTGACCTTTGGGTCTTTTCACTTGAGTTTTCTCAACACTGTGAACTTCTTTGTGCAGTATTACTCTCCTCTGGCAAAGAATGTTCACTTGAGAGATGAGATTTGGCCAGCAACAACAAGAGTCATGCTGCATTTATTGTGGCCACTGTAAAGTTATGTCAACAGAAAGTAGTGCTGCTTTCTCAATTAGGTGGAACAGCAAAATGAATGAGTGTTTAATGGATATGACTTTACTATCTTGTTTTCCACAGCACAAAAGATTTGTTACACAGAATCTAATTTATTTCAAATGTGAACCTTACGAATAATAGACAGCAGCAAAACAATTATATTGCACACAAGTGACGTTTTTTTAAACGGCTCCATGTAATGAATATCTGGCGTCAACTGCTTTCACTGCCACCAAATGTTAACCTCACTAGTAGTAGATTTGCTTTGCGGGCAAAAAAAAGGTGATGAGAATAATGCTGTTATTCAATTATGGGATGAAAAGTGACAACATGAACTTGTCTGTTGACATCAAAGTTCAGCAAATAGCATTGTGACTTGGTTTTAACAAAGTGTTGTAATTTGTCCAGCTACTGGGAGTCTTATAATTTGCTGTCTTAAGTTAATTTGTCGTGTAATTTAACAAGGTGAGGCTTATGTCTATAGGTTTTGATGTGTCATCAGTTGATGAAACATATGTTACATCTAATTACTTGTGCAGAATCCGTGCATTTGCTATTCTTCAGACACGTTTCCACCCATAACATTTTTTAGACGGAGGCTGTCTGACCAGTGGCCTGCCCCGGACATTAACAAGGTCTTCTGTGCTGCTGGAGTTGAGTAGCAGCAGCAGACTTTGCACTGAATCTCATTAACAAATTGAAACTTCTTTATCTTCTCTCCCATAAAATAGCATGCAGAGAATTTCTGTGTTCTCTGCACGATTCCTGAATGTCACTGGATTTGGGCTTCTGACATATAAACCTGCCAGCTACGTTGCAGGCTAAGAGGTCCCTCTCATTTCCTCCCTCAATAATGCATACAATGAGTAGCAGTAGCCAAATGCATACAATGAGTAGTAGTGGCCAAGGAGTAAACACTTTCAAGACAAATCCTTGGATTTGTTGATTCACTTCTAGTCCAGTCATTATTACAGTGCCCACCTCTTTTATCCTGGCAGTCGTAGGCACTGCCAGGACCAGGATAGCTTACTGAGAAGAGGCCAAGAGTGATGGAAAAGTCTCAGTGGCACTGTGTGTTTGTATTGTCAAAACAAAAACAAAAATTTATGAAAGATAGGGGCAAAACATAACAATAGCCAGTCTTTAAAGGAGGAACATTATGAGAAGAGAACAGTTATGGATGCTCAAAACAATGTGTCAGTACATGTGTCAAAATGAAAATCCTGCTGAGACAAACAGACAATATTTTTCTCCTGTCGCTGCGCTGAAGCTAAAAGAAACATAAAGCTATGCAGAAAAGCATAATCGTCAAGACTTCAGGATCCCCCTCATTCAGTTTAATTCAATTTATTTTTATAGTGAAAACTTTAAAGAGCTATATGGAGGGAAAACCAACAACCCCCCCTGAGCACGAACTGGGTGACAGTGGAGAGGGAAAACCTCCAGCAGAAAAAGGCTGAGGGTGGGAAGCCATCTGCCTTGACCGGTTAGGGTAAGTAGACAGTTGAGAAAAACGAAGAGAACAGACGCTAACATGATCAGGGAGAAAGCCAGCAGCTTCCTGTTGCAACCAGAGAAAGGATTGACTGCATAAGAGAGGGAGAGAGAAAAGGCGAAGGAGAGATACATAGCCTGTATGCTCATATACTTGGGAGAGAAAGAACAAAGGGTTAGATGAATACAGTGATTTTCAAAATAAATACCATGATCTTGTTGGCAGGACTACTTTGAGCTACACTAAAATACTGAGTTTATTTATTCACTGAGATGGAAACCAACCCACCAACCAAGGGCTGGTAAAAGGTACAAATCTCTGCTTTAAGGATACCAGACAGGTATGAAGGAACACTTCCATTTAAGATTTATTATGTCATCATAAGGACCTTAAAATTTGATCTGACTTTAATAGGGAGCAAATGGATGAAAGCTAAGACTGCTGTAGTGTGTTCAAATTTCCTGGAATTGGTAAAAAATCTAGCAGCAGCATTCTGGGCCATTTGAAGACTTTTAGTACTGAGCTGGGGCAAGCCTGAAAAACTGAACATTACAATAATCGAGTCTGGATGACACAAAGATGTGAATTAAGGGCTGCATCCGACATAAACAGCGAAGGCTGAATTGTATCTATATTACATAGGTAAAAAAGGCAGCCTGAGTGATATCTTTAATGTCCTGTTTAAAGAGAGGCAAAGCTCAAATCTGATTCTAAGATTTTGGCTGTCAAGCTTTGATAAATCACATAGTTGTCAGGAGTTAAGATGAACTGATCGAACGTTTGATGAAGTCAGGGCCAATGACCAGAATCTTGGTTTTATCTGAATGTAGGAGCAGAATATTACGTGACATGCAGTTTTTTAAAGAAGACAAGCAGGACTTTTTTTTTAATCTCAGACGGGTCACAGGAACATAAAGATGCTTTATATCCGCATAACAATGCAAATTAATTCCATGACTGTGTATAATTTGACTTATGTGTTAAATATAAAGAGAGAAGAATGCCAAGTGCCAAGAATCGAGCTCTGGGGTACTCAGTATTTCACATCAGCAAATATTGACGTAATTCAAACGGAACCTACGTGCTGTCCAACTTTATGTCCAACCTGTTCTGTAAAGGAAGAAGACGAGGAGCCAATTTTGTGTTTAATGTTGTCTATTTTACTGCAGAAAAGTCAAGGAAACCCTGAGCTGTAAAGAGTAAAGAGTTAAGGGTTTCTTTTGACCGAGTTTGGCAACTGTGTCAGAAAAGAAATATTGTATTATGTTTATTGTTACTAATTAAGTGAGAACAAAAAGATCCATTTGCAGTGGACAAAGCACATTTGTAACTTAGTACAGACTTATGACACAGAAGGTGAAAAGATTCAGACTTTGAAGTCTGCCACTTACATTCCAATCTCCTGCAGGTCTGTATAAGAGCACAGGTTTCTCCAGTAAACCATGGTCTAGAATGCATTACCTTCTGGTTTTGATAGTAAGAGGCAAATTAAATTCAAATAAAACACTCAAACAACCTCAAACACAGTAACATTCTGCAGGTACTGCTGCATCTAGCAAAGAAGAAATGAAAATGCCAGGATTTTCATGGGGCTGGTGGCCAGTGTTCACTTTTATCATGACCACACAACACGAGCTCAAACACAGCACAGAATTTAATGCAGTCTATTATCTTAGACAAAATGTGTTGTTTTTTGTCACCCTCCTCATTAAGTAATTTTTAAACTATACTTGAATGCAGATTATACACAGTACTCACGGTCTGTATAATGTATAGATCTTCTTTTTCTTCATGTGAGACAGGTGGGACGGCGCCCCAGTGCCCTCTATTGCCGCCACTGGTGGATGTGATCTGATATTTATAGAACCAAATGTCAATCTTCTGTGTTGTGGAAAGCTTTCATTGTAGTTTGTGTGATATATTAAATAATATAATATTTTGATGGCCTACGCACATGGCATTGTAGGGAGACAATTTCAGTTTTATTTATGCTGTTTATGCTGTTACTGTGGGGGATTCTATCAGGTGTTTTGTGATTCATTTCACTAACAACAGTGAGGATATCAATAAGTGATTTGTGATTTACACCTTTCAGGAGTTTGCAGGTGATGTGGCAGGGGAGGGAGACAGTCCCAATCTTATAGATCTGTGAGGATATCCCTGACTGGACATATTAACTATGCTAGTAGACTCCAACACCTCACTATCAGTAAACCTAGCAGGCTCACTAATCACCTGCGACCTGCCGAATACTAATTGCCTTAATGTCAAAACTGATTTAAGCACCTGTCTATGTTTCTGGATAAAATAGCAACACCTACTCCATTAGGATGAAGGCCGTACGCTTTAAGCAGGTCTGGGCGTCCCTAAAAAGAAGGCCAGTTATCCATGAAAAAAAATTCCCTAAAATGCAGTTAGCCAGCAATTCAGTGAAATAAGTTAGCCCTACATCATTTCCCCCTTAGTTGCTTGAAAACCAGAGACAGTGAGACGCTGCCAACACACTTTTCCAAAAACATTTTTCTAGCAGTCTGAAAAGGACTGACCAAACTATTTTTTTGTTCTTAAATCTTTGGTACCAACATACAGTGTATTTAAAACTGGTGACAGTGTGTGCCTGGGTCCCCTGTTCTAACCTATGTGTTTCTAGTACCTTTCAGTTATCATTGATGCCAGACACTCTGGCCCCAGATAGACAGTAAATGATGGTTGGCGATGCTAAGCTAATATTGCAGTTATTTGTTTGGCTCCATCATTGGAATCTGAACAGGCAGGTTAGAAACAGAGTCAGCAATGCAAGAAAACCTGTTAGCATTTGAGAGAAGTCACTGCAAACCAGGCCACGGACTCAGTTGCCCATCTACTTTGTTGTTTGTATTTTTTTTTGCTTTTTAAATAGTGTATGCATTTTATCTATATGTACACATGCTTACAAGCTCAGGAAAAGCTTTAATTCAATATTTTATGTGAATGAGGCAGTTGTCATTTTACTCTAAACAAGCAAAGAAATAAATAAATAACTGAATACCATTGGACCAGTTCAAAGCAGTGCTTTCGAACTTCAACTCACAGATCAAGTAACATGAAAAGGGTCCCCAGGAGATGGTGGGTTTCACATACCAGCGTGATTTATGGTCTACTATAACAAATCAACAAGTTTAACTTTAATTGTTTTCTTTGCGATGGGAGGTGGGGTAGTTAATACAGAGCAATGATTGATGGCACAGGGCACCATGTTTGGCTTGGTACTTTGTCTTTTGTAGTGCAGCTCAGGAATTGAACCAGTTGATAGAAGTGGTTAATTTGAAAGGTGGGGGGGGAGGGGATTTTTTGATTTAGGAAATATACAGCTTCTAGAAACCTTGTGCGAATGCTGTGTCACCTAACAATATGTGGACTCCCAGTGTTCCTTTTTTATTCCCTTAGGGGAGAGAAATTAACAAAATATAAGTCTTTGATGTCCTACAATGCCTTTGTATTCTTTAATTTTTAATTTACATGGATTTACACCAGTAGCCATATACAGTAGTACGTGAACATTTGTGTAAAACTTCACCTGAGTGTTTGACAATTCATATGGTTTAATAAAGTTAGCTTCTGTTTAAGCTACATTTGTTTGCTAAGTAATTGAGACAACCATTTAATTAAGTGCTTTTCTGATGATGCTTCCCTTGGACTAGTGGCTGTTAACCATTAATCAGTGGTGCAGACTTAATTTACAAGGACAACAGTGCACGAACAGGGCCTGCAGGAGAGGATATGGTCATGCTGTTACATTAAATCACCATTAGTAATTAGCATAGCTAGTGACACCAGCAGCACTGAGGATATATTGGGATTACACTAGATCACATGATAAAGTAAGATCTTTAGCTGATATGACAACTGATCAGCACTACATAGATCATAGCTCAGTGCTTTAAAAAAGACTTTTACTTTGATAATTGTAGCCATGTGGTCTAAGGTGCCTCTGAGAGCTTCATACAGTAACCTTGGAGCTATTGCCAGTTACTCAAGCCATGCCACAGAAGGTCTATTAATTTTTTGCATTTGTTCCAGCCTGCTGGCAACTGATGCAATAAACTGTAGGTGATTTACCTCTGTTGATTATTGAATCATAGAAGAAGAAAACAACAAACAACAACAAATGTAGTAAAAAAAAGTGCACACAAAGCTATGTCTGAGTTTTTAATTAAGTTTGGACAAAAAATAGTCCTTCCTCATTCAATTCATAAAAATGACCTTCATTGTGAATTACAATAATGAAACATGATGAGCAGAGCTTGGGAAAGTTGATTCTACACCACACAGAGGGTTTGGAAAAATAATGATTATATTTTTGTGAGTGAGGCTCCACAGAAAGTTTCTGTTGTTACACTGACTACACAATGCATGCTGAAACTGCAAAGACAATAAATCAAACATAATTGATTGCAAGACTGTCTTGGAGTGTTTTTGTAGGCATCAATCACTTTTACAATGAATTACAAGGACTGCTGTAAATGCTTATGATGCAGAGCAAACTGAGATGGACTCACTATAACAAACAAATTACATTGTTGTGCTTGGTACAGAGAAGGTTGAATGGTACAATAATAACAGCCTTAACAATTCCAAATTCCAAATTAAAAATAATAAAATGATTAATAAAAGAAAATGACTCACATTATCTTGTAAAACAGATTGGCCAGAAATTAAATCCCAGATCCTCATTTACAATATATCAACACTTAAGTGTGTGTTGCTTTATCCTATTAAGTCACAAGGACATACACACATGCTGTACATACACCACGTCAGACTTGCAGAAAAGCATTTCCCTCGCAACTCTCTAGTTTCACCACATAAAAGAGGAAGAAGGATCAGGACGCAATTTGTGGTGTACGAACAAGTCTACTCAATAATGCCACCTTGTAATCAAAGTTAGTAACTAGACAACAAAACAAGGAAAACAATGTAGAACGCATAAATTCACATGTTAACAACTTTAAGCTCTATTTAGACCTGTATTTAGACAAAAACATTGATACCACTCTCACATCTGTATGATAACTATGTAGCTAAAACCTAGTTAACTTAGTTTAGCAAAAAGGCTGGAACAGTTGGAAAAAAATCCATCTAAGAGCACCTCAACATGACCCTCGCTGATCAATGTTTGTTTAATGTAAAATGACATTGTGTCATTTGTGTCCTCACTCTGTAAATGTGAAATAATTTAAATAAGGCATAATCACACAGTGAGCTCCATTTTATCCTAAATGTGTAGTGTAACGCTGCACAATACACTTTTTGCTCTATGCAATTATACATGCTTAACGGTCTCTTTTCTCATCAGTGTCTCTTCACAGCTCCTCATGATACATAATTATACACGTGTTTTTTTTTTTAGCTGCCTGTTCCAGCTGTAAGACTGTGGTCTCATGAGTCCTGTGTGGAGTAGTACCTGCACTGTAGGTCACACGCTGAGGATCTTTTGGGTGGTCCTGCTGTATAACAAACTTAGCTTAGCTAAATTTAGTTGGGAGATCCAAGACTATGCAAGAAATGAAATACCTCATCAATAATAAATAGAGGTCAATAAGTGCTGAGGACAGAGAGGAGGAGCTGAGCTGAAAAATAAAGAAAAGAGAGTGCATGAGGAGAATTGCCTGGAAGAAAACAACGTGAGGCAGGTTTGGAGTGATTATCAGCTAAAGACACAAAAGCCCAATCAGAGGTGGAAATGTGCATGGACCTGTTGGAAATCCTGTCCTCAAAGAGGTTTGGCAAAAAAAGAAACTCAGACAATTTCACCCACTCACCCCAAATCCTAACCAACCTGGTGAGACTTCTATTACCAACATCCCCCACCTCAAAGTCACACTCATCTTCGCTTATCATTGCCACCGGCCATCTTTCATTCGACCCTTTCCGCCTCACCTGTAGTCTTGATTTCACCAATTTTCAGTTGTACATCATCTCAGGTTCCCAGTGAAAAGGTTATTAGGATGACAGAGTGAGTGCTTCAGACATGTGAAATATCTTTAAATATATTGCATGTTATTTTGATTGTGTGTTAAAACTAGTGTTAAAAACTTTGATTAAATGTAAATGAAAGTTAAATTAATCCTGTTCATGTAAAGAGGTTATAGCTACATGAATCAGTATTTTATATAAAAAATTGTTCAGATTATTGTAATGTAATGTCTAGTCTAGAACATACCATGAACTCACCCAACTCTGCCAACTGTACTGAGCATTTTAACTTCTATCAGTTTTGATTTTATGGCCCCCGAGTTTACTGTTTGGGATCACTCTCGCTACTCTAGAAAAGTATATAAAGTATATAAGATCTAAGTATATAGCACACATAGAGCACAGCACAGTGCAGTGTTGAATGAGCCTAATGATTCCTTCATGAGTTGGTAGAGATCAAAACACAACTTGATAAGGTGTGAATACTCCAATTCAATACTTGCTAACATGACCCTGTCAACTTCAGAAGTTCATAATATATCAGTGTTGTGTTTCAGAACTTGTTGCAATGTCCCAGGTGGCCCAAAAATCAATAATAACCGAGTATATGTCTTTCTTTGGAAAATAGCTACAAAATATTGTTGCCACCTACATTATAAGCATCCTGCTGAAAACTAACCAAACAACAACACAAGGCTAAAGAATTTAAGTTGACTGCCAAACTGGGCGGCCACATATTCTTTGTATCGTGAACAAAGCAGTGGTGCAAAAATTGTTCCTTCTTTCGATATGTTGTGTTTGTTTGTTTGTTTCCAACTACAATGTACATTGTGGAGTAAGATGTTGGGGAAAACTATTCATCTGAGTGTAGATTATCAGTTTCGTGACCAGAAAGAAACAAAAAAAAAGAATGGCTTTATTCTGTCCTCTTTCAAATGAACTCTCTAAAGTTCCCCATCATCTTTTCTCTGCCCTTTCCTTTTTTTCCCTCCACTTTTCAGTCCTGACCTCAATACGTTCTTCTTTGCTCTAGGACTCACCGAAGCTCCCTTTGTGAGTGTTTAATGATGCATGCAAATGCAAATAAACCCATGGACTTCTCAGATTATTGGTCCTGAACCCAAAGGGAATGAACAGTGGGAACAGACTTTTCCTCCTTCTTGAGAGAATAATTTTTAACGCTTATCCCCAGGTTGGAAAAATACATACATAAAATCAGTTCAGCAGCAGAAACCAATTACCCCTCCTTTCCCCATTCCTTCGCACAACAAACTCTTTTATTGATCTGATGATAATTACCTCAGTCACATCATAAAGTACCTGGAACAGATTGGTGGCTCAAGTTATCGATTACCCCTGGGCTACCCTTCGTTGTTCATTGTATTGCCGCTATACATTACTTGATGAGATCTGCTTTGCCACTGTATTTTCTCATTGGTACTGTGAGAGGATACAATGACAAAGGGGTGTGGTGGTCAAATGCATGCTTTCAAAGTCATTTGTCATATTTTCTTAGATTATCATGTCTGTCACTGTAAACCAATGTTAACCTACACCAACTGTTAGCTGGTGCCTGCACCTCCTACACACCACCCCAGAACCACTCATTTAATCTGAAACAGTTTTGGTCCAAAAATGACCTTTCATTTGTGGTTGTAACTTGGGGCCTGCCCTGGCAAGCACCAGCTGTGTCCAATGCTTCATTACACACCTTCCTTGCGGCATGTCAGTGCGTGACCCTGAAACCTCTGTCCACCAGCCACACATACGTCCGCTAGCTAAGTCCCCGACCACAATCATAACAATGGTTTGACCTCCACTGAGGCCAATATTCTTTGTAGGCAATAAATAATGTGGTTGGTATTTTGGCTCCAGTTACTTTTCTCTTGTGTATCGGTTTTTCACACAACTTACTTGAAGGTGCCTGTATTATTTTACAAGCCTTCATTTTTTTGTGGATCACCATGGCAGCCTTTCATAAGTCTCCCTCATCTTGTTTCCATTGAAAAGAGAACAACAAGACGGCACACAGGAGATGTTCTGCTTTGTTAAAGAGTCGGCTGTAGCTTTGTGCTTGTCTGGTTATCAGAAGAACAATGGCTCTTGGCACTTCCCTGGATTCCTCTCTCTTCAAACATGATGAAAATACATCAGAGTTGGGAACAAATATGGCTACACAACTTACAAGTTGAGGTCTCTGGATATAACTGAGTGTGTTATCATATGCTTTCCAGTTTCTTGGCTAGTTTCGAGAATTTTTGACATAAACACCAATCAACTTAAATGTTATGTGACTTTGTTTTGTGTTAAAAGACATATATTTAGTAGTAATGGATTCATTAAATACGAATGGATTATTCAGTAGGCCAACTACATTGATAAACTTTTAATTGGTAATTTGTCAACATGAAAAAGGTCAATAATGAAAACTATTCCCAGGATATGTAATTACTGTGTAAAGTAAATGGGTTGTCTTATGCTAAGATCCATTGAAAAACAAATTTCTGGTTTAAAAGAAAGAACACCGTGATGTAATCTCTTGTGTACAGTAACAAGCTTACCAGATGAATAGTTTATAATAAATAGCTGCCTATCTGGTTTGTGTATTCATGCCACCCTGACAAGTGCCTTAATTAGGGGAAAGATACTAAATGATTTTCACTATCAGAGCATTATCCTTAATACCCATTCAACCACAGAAGTCACATTGAGAACTGAAGAATAATCTAGCATCCAACACAAAACCACATGATTAGCTGCACATAGACTGTAAGCAACTACTGTGGATATAGCACAAAAGCCTTATTTAAATGGAAGTAGGATTCGTAATATGTTCCTTTATATCATTCGGTAAGCAGTAATACAGTTATATTATATAACAAACAGGCAGTATTGGGCAACATTTTAATAAGATCAAATCCAGTGTTGTAAGAAAACATGCATTCGATTGTGTTGATTAATCCGTCATCCTCCATTCATCAACACTAATTCTAGTTTCTTCTTTGACTCTGCGGCTTCTCTTGCAAGAAAGACGAAATCAACCTGATCTAGCAGTGACTGGAGAGTTCAGCTCTCTCCATGCACTAGGCGCTGGATGCAGGAAAGGCTGTTGAGGATATAAAAGCTCATCTTAGCCATCTGCATTGAACCAAAGTGGCTCTGGGCAGGTGTTCAACACGGCCAGGTGGAAAGCAGCTGACACAGACATACCTCCCCCGTGCTATTTATCACTATAAATAACAATTGTTTCTTCAATATTAGAATTGGACAGGAGTGAGCACGCAGCCACTCTTTCTTATTCTCCTCTAATTTAGGCAATTAAAAGAAAGGTCATGTGTGGAAACAGATGGCTAAACTTTAACTGTGTGCTGAGTCTGGAGGCTGAAAGAGACAATTGGCATTTTACATGCACCATTCACAGTTAGGATATATGGGACATAGTAAATGACCAAATGACTACAAATTTTATTTACTAGAAGCACCAAAGTGTTTTTATACAAAGATTGAATGACATACTTACTACTTGTGTTCGTACTTATTTGCATGTTAAAACTGCACTAATTATGATTTTCCATATCAATGATTAGATTGCTCTGATAATAGCTTTACAACGTTCTGTAATATAAATTGTTGATAAGGTAAAACAGCTTAAATTATTGATACACAGGTGGTGTAGAAGGTGATGTGTTTTTTAAATGAAGCAAAAACACTTTTTTTCCCAAGAAAGTGTTTTCTTTAATCATCCACATCACAAGGAACCACTGTAGTATACACAAGGAAAAAAAACAACAACTATAAAACCAACTGAGAGTTCATCTGGGAGAAGAAAGGACACATTTTCTGTGCTCTGGGACAGGGCAATTAAAGTAAAATAAAGTCTGCTAAAGCTAAAGCAGCCTGGTGAACCTCCCCAGAGTAAAATAGGAAGCGTGTGTAGGCAGTAAGGTGGGGAAGAACAGCAAACAAAATGCTGTCACACGTCTACTCCCTGCGGAGCCAAGCTAAAAAGGAGGGGAAACATGGATCTGGAAACAGTAAGTTGCCTCCAGCTTCCGTTATTTTCTGTCGCAATGTTTGTGAAATTCCTACTGATGAGGTGATTATAGAAGACCACGTGGTGCTTTTAAGCAGACTAGTTACTGACAATGGTTAACTTCTATGTGAGTGAGCATAATTTAATCTAGTGTTTAAAAGCTGAGAATAGCAGATACACAAGCTGGCCCGGGAAGGTCTTGTTTAGCACTGGGATTTGTTCCGGGTCGACGGAAAATGTGTGCATACTTTTATTCCAATTGAATCCCACGAAACACACACACACACACATTTGCTCCAGGGATCTTGTGGGAGGAAAGGTTCTTTGAACGAACATCCACTGTCCATGGTTGTTCAATGGGTCTTTTGAAGTGAACAGCGAGTGTCGAGTGTATATGCACTGTGACCGACAATTTTGTTTCAGCATTCTCATCATTTCACCTAATAACACCGCAGCTACGGAATGGGTATGAGATGAAAGTTTTCTTCATACTTCAAACGATACTGGAGAAACACTGTCTGTATTCAGAATGTTAACATCCAAAGAAAAGAGTTTTGCTCAAGACTTGTGAAGCTGTTCTGATGTGCATTTGCGTGATGTTAACTTTTCCAGTTTATGAAGCATTTGATAAAATTTTACTGGCAGTGCCAGGTAAGATTTTATTGCAAGTTGCCACTTGGGTGCTTATGCATTGAGTAGGATCCCATCATCTGCTACTACAGAATGTGTGTATTTATCAGAGTGTGTTTGTGGGTTGACACTAATCTCTACGAACATCCCACAGCTTGCCATGAGTGCGACAACACATGCACCTCTTTGCTCACCTAAACTGACAATGGCATCACACTATATAAACAATAAAGCAAAATAAAAAGTGTCTTGTCAAAGCCCTGCAGTCAGTAAATGTCCAAACTAGCACAAATAGCGAACTCCAAAGAGAGCAATAACCTGGTAACTGTGTCTCCAAAGCCAACAGATGGGGAATAAATGACAAGATGAACAGCCAACAGTCTTTTCAACACTACAGACAGTAACATATTAAAAAAATTTATCTCCACCAAAGGATACTCACTTGGCAAAGACAAACAAGCATCTGTTTTTTTTTTTTCTTTTGCAAGTTACAGGACATGTAACAAGGTGTAATAGAGTCATGGTTTTGAGTGATGATGCTCTGAAGTTGTAAGATGGCCTCACTGAGGCTGGCAGAAATTAGATTTATTATTTATTAATATTTATTTGAAGTACTTGGCCACATATCTAAAGAGATTATTACAGTGAGTAAAACACATGTGTTGCAAACTGATGCATATGGCCTTAAACTCTTACCTAAAAGTGAATGTTAGGTCATATATGAAATGTGTCTGGTGTTGTAGGATCTTTCCATGGCTTACATTTGTGTTGTCATTGGATCTAACTAAGATCTGTTTTGTTCTGTTAAATGGACACAGTCAGAGTCTTAGCAAAAAACCTAAAAGCAAAAACCTAAAAAGCTATAAAAGTAAATGAAGTTTGAAAATATAGTTTTACAAGTATTGAAAAGGAAGAGTTTAATTTAGAAGTTGAAGCCAAAATTATGTTTTATTTTTTCTTATCTCCCCTGGTGTGTTTGGTCTAAGGAATAAAAGGCTTGGATTGCAATAACAGAGGCAGTGATGCTGTGTCTCTGTCACCGTGAAGTGTGCACTTCTGCAGATGTTAATTACGTAATAGGGTAGAGTCTGATATGGAAATTAAGACGCACCCTACTGATGGCTATGAGTGCAAACAAGGCCAACTTAAAAGCTTTACTGAGTGTTATTTTGTTTTGTGATCTACTTGGTTATTTTGTTTGACTTTTGCCTTAAGTTGGTAATGAATAGATAGATAAACTTGTTTCAGTCAGACTCAAGAGCAATGCACAAATTAAACAGAACATACTGTAGTATGACATGACCAAATAATGTGTCTGATGTTTTGTGACAGTTTTTCACTTACTTATCTTATACATGAGATAAACTAACAGAGGTTGCTTTAGGATCTTAGTTGTGTCTTAGAAGCTCAGTTTTTTCATACGAAACATCTTCAGAGATATATTCAGAGCTTGAAATAGGACTTCTATGACCTTATGATGGCTTCTATGATCATACTTGTATTAAAATAAGCTTATGCATATCTAAACCATGTTAATTTATTACCTTACCTTACCTATATAACATTTACATTTAGTCACATTTTGGCCATGTCAGTTTCATACACAAGAGGATTCATTTAAAATTGATGCTATGTGGTGCTCCAGATTCTTTCCCACAGTAAGAACAAATTCATAACATAGACAAGACATAGTAATCCAGTGATTGTTTATAAAATGTGCTCATACTGTATGTGGTTACGCACAGATTTGTGCATTCGGTCTGACTCTTTGTCAAATACTCTCTCTTCGTTGCAGAAACAGAGACAGCTGTTAACTGTCTGTGTCTCCAGTCTGACCAGAATCTGAGTGAATCTTAATTAAAAAGAGGAACAAAACACCAGGTCCAGGGGCTATAAAAATGACATCCTTTGATAATATGTGGGCATTACTCTTACAGTTAGAGAAAGTAATTTGGGAGAGTAGTTTATTAGCCCTCTGCCCTTTCAGCCAGATATGACCTTGCAAGCCTCTGGACCAGAGGACCAGCTGCAACCCATGATTCATTTAACAGTTTCCAGGCCTCTAGAAACACTCCAAGCACATGCACTGTTGATTAAATGCTTTGTGGGAGAATTCATATTTAAAGCATACACCGCATGAAAATTAATGATAACCAGTCAAGCAGCAGGACACTGTATAGAACAGCTATGATGGCCAATTTACAATTTACTCTGTAATCATCACAATGTTTGTTTCACATACAGTATAATGAAATGCATATTTGTGAGTGGTTGGAGTTATAAAGAAAATTAGTAGGCTACTCACAAAATTATATAAATGTCATTACAGTGCATTCAAGCAGGAAATCTAGCACAGGGAACCAGAGATTAGCCGCTGGGTGGGAATGCTCTACATATGCCCATAAGAGGCTAACAGAGTCAGTGAGTGAATGAATGGGTGGTTGAGCAAACTCTACTGAAGTTTTGTGTGGCGCTAAATCTACTCTGGAATTTAGCTAAGGGTCTGTACATCTTTGAACTAGGCCACAGTAAATTTCAAAGAAATCTGCAATGTCCCATATACTGTCAGAGTCTTAAGTAAAAAAAAAAAGGGACAAACAGTACAGTGTAAATCTAATGCTATAATTTCTCTATATTTACAGCTTGTTGTTAATGTCTGCCACGACCTCTCCGTCAACTCTTCCTTCCCTGTCTGTTGCAAAAAAACCTGCAGCTTATACTTTCAGGAACACTGCACATCTTGGACTCAACACAACATTACCAGCAGCAGCTTGTTGATGGAAGCAATCCATCATGTAGAGTTCAAGGGTTATACACCAGGTCTGTGTTTCACGGTCATGCTCCCAGATCTAATACCCTGCCCCCCATCTGTCCTAGACCTTCTACAAGTGTCATTTTGCATCTGGCTGGCTGATGGTTGTGTTTACCAAACTATGTAACGTCTGTTGCAGTTCTCTTGTGAGGTGACAGGAGAAAAACCGGGGATCTAATTATGTTTTTCTTTATGATCCAAGACATTTCCACCTGTTACAGTATGTGGATAATCACTACTGTGCCCCACAATGACACTATAGTTTTTCATATATCCTGTACTGATTAAAGATGAGAACAACTGTAAAATGTATCTGTGTTAAGTTAGATTCTTCAGTGTAAAAATGATGAAATAAACAGATTGACATTTAGTCACTGCATTTGATATTGTGTGGTAGATTTTCACAATGCAATCTTGGCTGCATTACTGAGTTTGTGTGAATTTGAAGCTTAAAGGCTGTTCAAGTTCAAGTTCCTGTATCAACACAATGCAGGTTTTCTGGTCTTATCATCAGAAAGCAGCATCATGACCTTCTAGCAAGGTTTGCAACACCCACACCATATCTGTATCTGTTCTTTTCCTCTTGCTTTCTCTTATGAATGCGGCAATTATTCATTAAAGATGTCAGAAATTAACAGTTTAACCACAATAGAAAAAGATCTGTGAGATATTTAATATAGATATATATATATTTAATATTAGAAAAAACAAGAATTGTAAGGGTGATATGTAATGTCATTTTATTTAACAATAATGTGAGGCGATAGCTCATGAATAATCTGATTGTTTGGTTGTTTGGATTTTCAGAATCAAAACTGAATTTCATTACAGGTTGTTGTCGACATTAGAAAACAAGTGACTTCTGGTGACAACATGCACATATGTATTTAGTAAATGTTAAGTACAATGAGACCAAACTGTCTGTATGTGGATATGTAATAAAAATGTTTGCTTCGGTAAATAGAGTAATAAACAGAACTGAAAACATATGAATAATATGAATAAAAAATGGCATGCCCTCAGAGTTTGCCAGGAAGGGGCTGTGATGGACAGGCAGACCAAATAAGAACCAAATTACACGGAGACCGGAATATGGAGTTGAGCATAAGACAACTTTCTATTGATGTTATTGTTACCAGTAACATGACGAATGTGAGCGGTCTAGACATGTTTGTGACATGACAAACATCATGTGAAGCTAAACCTTTTAGAGCTAAACATTTTTTAGTAACCTTACCATTTAGTGCCTGACCTAACCTATGCTTTATGCCTAATACCAACCAAACTTTGTCGTTTGCATGGTCGTAATGCAGTCACATGACATTAGTTACTTGAGTGCATGTAAATGTACTGCATGTTTATTTAGTGCCTACACCTAACCCAAACATTTCTATGCCTAATCCCAATTTTCACCTTTTTAGGGTGAAAATAAGCATGACCAGACGTGATTATTTTGGTGCCATTGTAGCCTACAAAAATCAATATGGGTGTGGAAGTAGGATGACTTTTTTCCCGCTTTTGGTAGTGGTTTGATTTCTGAAGCATCATGCAATTTTTGGGGAGGTAAAGGGACAAAAAGAAACTTGATTAAAAGTAAATGTCCAATGGTGTTAAATTGGCTGTAAACCACTGACCACGTTTATAAAGGGTTCTTTTCTGTGCCAGATTTTACCAGCTAGGGACCTGCAGCCACTTATTCTGCTTGTTACAATTTCATACTGACAACCCTTCCAGGGCACTTTCACACCAATTCACACTTCAGGTCATGTTACTCTGACAATCCTCACATGACTGTCATGTGACCTTAACATCTCATATGTTTGACGTCAGTGGGCCTTATTTGACATAAATGTGCGAATGACTCCAAATGTTTTTGTACCTGGCAACTCTCCAGCTTTCAGATGAGCTGATGAAGCCGTTTGGTTGAGTGGAGATGAATGAGTTGAAGAGTAACAGCTGTCTTGACTTAATATTTCTGGATAACGCCTGTACCTGCTGTGTTTTTATGAGAAAAGACAGGGACTGCATCGTTGTAGCTGCAGTTAGATGTGTAGTAAATTACAAATAAAACCGGGTTGATGCGCTGGTCATCAGATCAGAGTTGGGTTAGAAAGTCAGCTGTGAATTTATCATTCATTATGAACAATCAGAGCATCAGCACCACACTGATAAGCTTGTAAATTAATGTCTATTTATGGCTCCTTTAGACTGAAACTGTGTTCCTTAGTTTTATTTACCAGTAGCTATGTATAGCGATAGAGGAAACCCTAAAGCTCCTAAGCTTCACACAGAGTCTCCTCTGTGCTTTCCAGATGCTGAAGCTGTTAAGCCTAAAACATCCTGCAGACACAGTAGTCAAACAGAAGGCCATAAATGTGTTATTCAGATTTATGAGACATATAAAGCAAAATTTATTTAGATTCAAATGTAGCACAAAAATTGTAAATAACAATTAATAATTAAATAAAAGCGTTCTTCTGCACTGGCAAAACATTTTCACAGTTACAATCCATTATTTTTGTTTTTTGCCCAGTATAGCATCTTGTGCACAAGTGTGTGTAATAAGAAAAGTGGCAGTGTGAAATTGCCGAGCCCTAGTTGACAGTGTTTGTTCTTATGTTTCAGATTGAATGAAAAGGTTTTGCTTATCTCATGGGCTTTGTGACCACTCTTTGTGTTCACTACAGAGACAAGAAATAAATGTGGAGGAACATAACAAAGAACTGGAGTTTCTGGAAAGTTTTGAGATCGTGCAGTGGCTGACCTGTCACACAGTCTCACACACTGCACACACAGGTCATCGCCTATATACATTGCCACCCAGTTACAAGTAACATCAACTGGACTAATAACTCCACATTAAACAAACTTTCCAATGGTTAAACCCAAAGTGGGAGGGGGACATTTAAATTTAATTTCGAATCCAATGTATTAAATCAATTCAATATGAAAAAAATACAATAATGTGGATGTACTTAATGAACATGTAATTGGTGTATTACACTGCACATAAAGGTGTTATTGGCTTTGTTGTTTTTGTTGTTCTCACACTGTGTGATAGCCTTAGAGAGTCATAGGAACAGAAATACACAGACCAGCACAATGAATTAACTTAACAAAAGCAATTAGGAGGAGAGAAGTTGCAGCTTAGGCCAAATACGATCTCACCATGGTAGTTTCAGCTACTCGACTATTGGCAATATTGACTACAGCAGCTGTTTTCAGCTGATGTATGTGTGTTGCAGTGCAAAATAACTTGCTTTCTATACATTATACTGTAATCAGCAGAGTGTCAGTCCAGAGCCATGCATCTTGCTTGGACAGCCTGTTTTCCCATCACAGCTTTGTGGTATTGAATGCGTCTTCTTAGTTAAGTCATTTAACAGTCTTTAAACACACTATTTGAAATAACTGCAGAGTGACATTCATGAAGAGCTCTGCGTGTGTATGTCTGCATGGAAGTGACAGGGAGACAGGGCTATTTATTTGCTTGTTTTTACTTTATAAATGTATGGAATAGCCAGGAGGATTGTGTGCAGAGTTAATGCTACTTTGATTGGAAGTTAAAGCTGTTATACAGATCAGCCTCACAGACACATACAACACTGCATCATGATTTTAAAGTTTTTGTTTGGTTATTGTGTGAAGTTTAAAATGACATGATCATTGCAGGACTTTGGGTTATAACTAATATTTATTACATTTTAGAAAGTGATTAAGGGTCAATAAACTATAACAAACAATTTGACAAAACACTGTCAGATAAATAACTCTCACTCTGATGGCCGAAGCTACCTTTAGAAGAAAATAAGTGAAACTTTAGCAAATCAAGAAGCACTTTCACAAGTTTGATGCCAGAGGTTTAACCAGCAGCAAACACAGTCAAAGGAGCAAGCAATTAGCTACAAAAAAGAAACACAAGAGTTATTTATTAAGAGTTATTTTTTTGTTAAAAATACAACAATTATTCAGACGAATATAGGGTTTTGTTGACCATGTAACATTTGTCTATTATATTTTTTTATGTGCTTTCTTAATTTGCAGTGGACTATAATTTGTAAAGTCTAATCAAATTAAAAAAGTTCTACTATCATTTTATTAGAACTATGGTATTACAGCTCTTACCTCTAAAGAGCGTAGCTGGTGGTTCACAGGTTGTGGCTACCATACTTCTGTATTTTCAAATTAACTTCCTGTGTCCATGTCTTTAGTTGCTGTGGAGGTTTTACGTTACAACAGCCTCAGGCTGAATGTTGTCTTGACAGTCAATCAAATTGACTGACAAGTGCTAGCCTTACGTGCACACCTGAGGCGACAAATAAAGGACTCACAGTGCACTTTGTAGCCTCAAGGTAAAGGTTGCTGCTTTGAGATGTAAGTAGTAGAATAATGTTTTGATGATGACAGACTTTCAAATTTATAATATAGGGGCGATATTGACATTATCATGCTGTGTTATTCTGCAGCAACAATATGCAGTCAGCTATAAAAATGACAAATCTAAAACTAGTACAATGTAATTTCTCATGAAACCTCTCTAAAACCCACAACAGGGAAGAAATGGAAGAAACTTCAGGAAAAGCAACAGAGCAGGGACCCCTCCTCCTCAAAACAGAGCATTATGGATAATCAGCATGACAACATTATAAACACATAAGAATAATATAAATCAGGAGGATACCAAACAACGTCTAGATGCCACAAACAGATACAACCTGAGCTAGACAAGATCCTCTCTACCATGAACAGACAAATATAGTTGTCTGTTTATCCCCAAGACTACTGTTGTTTCCTTCCACTGTAAAAGTACATACAATTTGGGGAATACATTTAGTTTCCATCTATTCATATATTTAAATTGGACTTTTTAAGGTCAAACGTTGATCCGATTAATGCTTATTTTTGTACTTTCAAAACCATTTCCTGTATCTGAAGTAAAAGCCCATGATTAAACTTATGACAGCGATTTCTTTTTTAGCATTTAAAGTTCAAACCCATTTTCTTGTGGATTTTATGTGTCTGCATCACTAGCATGGGAAGTGTTTCTCAGTGAGGAGAAACACTTCAACCATCATTAAATGAGTGTGAATCACTACTACTGCGGTTTGTAGACATTTTGTTCATTAAAGCCTCCAATCACTGAATAATTAAACTGATAATAATGGCACTTCGTAATCTGCAAAATGAAAAGCAACAGCTTATCTGATAAAGCAGGAAACATTTTAATGAAATTATGAAGTGCTGTTACATCAATCTAAGTTTTTAGAAATACTACTTCAGTATCTCTATGTGCAATTTTTGATGTGGCTAAAAGTGTATTTTTGATTCAGATGTCTGGGGCTCCATAAAGTTATAGTTACATTTAGATTATTTGAAGTTTTTACAATCACGATTACAATTACAATCATTAACTTCAGTTCTTGCACTTCCCCAGCCTAATGACCATGCTGATACGCCATAAAGACTTTACCATGAACCTTGTTTGGGCGAACTTCTGTTCAAACAATGTTTAACTTTGGCATTATTATATTAGTTGGAAATTAATGCAACTGTAAATGCCCACATGTTTAGTCACTTAATTAAATCTTGTTCTAATAATGAGGGTGGCTGCTATTTAAATTAGGTCAGAGAAAGGCCACATAACCACTTTGGTTTATGAGGTCAAGATAGTAACATGTAAATAGTTTAATACTAATTCTGTTTTCAGTTTTAGTTTAATTGATCTTCAGTATAGATGACATGGAGCTGCAGTTGTATATGTGTTGGGGTACTAGTTATTCAGGATGTTTTATAATGAAGTGAACACAATCAGCTTATGTACTCTATGTATATGGTACTGTGTAGAAACAGAAACTTTGTTTACATTAAAACTTTGCAGAACGACTTTAATGCTCTTTTCTTTCCTTCTTTTATTAGACATGAAACATGTAGACCATCCACAGAAAAGGAGAGCAAAGTAGATTTCACATTACTGTCAGACTGTTAAGAATCATAAATACTATTTATGCTTGATAAATAGGAGGTAAAATGCACGTCTGTCAGCCTCACTGTTAAGAGTGATTTCCTCTGTAAAAAATATTTTTAGTTTTAGTTTTTATTCTTGTTAGGATAACTACAAATAGTTCTTCTATCTTAGCAGTGAAATGAAAAAAATGGAGCAATATGCTTGTATGTAAAGATCTACATGTTACAGTGCTTATGAGACATTAATATCCTTATGTGAGCAGCATTAAAAGGTAATATGAAGTATAATATAGAACATCTCTGAACACGTGCTACATCCTCCCTGCCACCTTCAATTAAAGACGACACCGAGACCTTTACATGTAATTTCAGAGGAGGGTTTACAAGGGTGCAGTAAGAAATCATAAACATCTCTTCAGTGTTAGTGTCTGCTGAATCCGTCTCACTGTACACAGACCAAAGTACTACCCCATCAATTCATTTTACCATGGCAACTGTTCCTTTCACTGGGCTACTTTGAGTACAGTTGCAATAAAAAGCTGTGGAAAACAGTTGGACCTTAGATCCCACTTAAGCCTTGAAAGGTCCATCTAATTAATACTCTTTTCATGATCAAAGTGAAACTGGAGAGACACAAAGTTTGGCCTGGCTAACAAAAGCTGATTCATTGCGTCGACTCTTCATGTGTGCAGCTGTGTAAAAGATGAACACACAAACACACATGCAACAAAACAAGACACTTAGCAAGCCATCCACATACAAGTAATGTTTTGGCATCCAAATAATGCATTTATGCTAATAACACGTTTTAATCACTGTTGTTCCGATACATAGATCAACAGTTTAAATTAACACTGTTGCAAAATATCAACAGCGAATACTGAAGCTTCCTATCCACCATTAGTCATACATAATTGCAGCTTGCATCAAATTAGAGGGGATGAAAATGCTTACACGGTGCCAAGAAACTCTCAAATATGGATGTGTTTTTTGTTTGTTTGATTTTGTTTATAGATAGAACATTGTCTCTTACAAAAGTGTGCAGTTAAAAACAACAGGAAGCAAGGTGCAATTTCGGTCCTTTCTGTAGATGTGGATGACATGTAAGAAAATGTCAGTCTCCAGAATTTTTATTAAAAAAATGATCTTTCACTATATGCTGCAAAAGATGCTTCTAAAAATTACTGAGTGAGTTTTTCAGCTAAATGGGGCAATATTCTGGTACAATGATTGTGCGCTCAAAGGATTTCTGCCTCTTCATTGCAGACCCACCCCCCACCCCACCCCCCCTGCAAAAAAAAAACCTGCAGCACTTTGCATTGAAATAGTGATCTCATTGTCGGTCTCTATGTCCAGATTCAACTGTGCACTTGCAAATCTGTTCACCTCAGGGAAAGTTGCCTGAGGGAGAATAGCCTCAGGGGGGAAGTACACACAGTTGTTATTCCTGTCTGTCTCCATCATGTGAGATTTAAAGGCTGCTCTACTTTGTTTACATCTGTCAAAAATACAGCTGCTGCGCCGTCTCTCTGAACAACATTTATGCTAATCAAAACTGTGTTGTGATGATGATTTGTGTGCAAGTCTGAGGGATCATGTGCCAGCCCTGTGCGGTTGCAGTGAAATGAGGCTGTAGTTTGCCTTTGAGCAACTGAATGTCAATTGTTTGTCTCTCTTCTTTCTAGAGGAGACTTTAACAATGTGTAGTAGAAGATGAATTGTTTCACACTACAGGGAAACTCTCATCCTTTGCTGATACATGGGTCAGTGTGACTGTTGCAGGACTGTCTTGACATTTCATTATTGATTAATAGAAACTTGGGTGTTACTCTAACCTCTATTAACTATTCATAGAGTTGGCGCACATCTTTGTATCTGGATGAAAGAAGCTGAAACTGTCAACCTTAATGCGTGAGGCGGGTGTGTGTTTCTTCTGGATGCAGTGTTCGCATGCCTCACTCCCATATTGTCTTGGCTTTGAAGGCGAACTGTCATGCATGTTTGATCACAGGCAAAAACAGATACTCAGAAGTCCCACAGACTTGGCAGACAAGAGCCACGCTTTTTCTAGAGAGGTGAATCACATGTCTGCCTTATAAAAATGTTGATCCTATGCCATTTCTCCACTCACTTGGAATATTCATTAATGACCAAACACACCTTCAGAAACAGGCTGAGTATAGAAGGGCTCCTCCTCAACATCTGCTAACGCCGTCTTTCCAAAGGGTCCCATGAGATTTGAAAGGCTAGATCTCTTCCTCCTTTCCACCAATTCTCCCAACTATTTACTTAAAGGGTGCGCAGAAGGAGCACGTTGTCCTGGTAACAAGTGTGGAGAAATTCAGAAATGACACACTACACAAACACTTTGGTACCGTCTATAAACTGATCCAACAACGTACGTCACAAGGAGGTCGGATCTGACAATCATCTGGAAGCCAACTGTAGAGTCTGCTCCAGAAACAGCATTCAACTAATGAGCTATGCTGTCTGAAAATCAAATCATGTTGCAAACTGTATGCTGTGAGCTTGGTACTCTAGCTTCTTCAAATATAGACTTTGCTGTTTTGTGGTCTACACTGAATGTCAGAGCTTACCACCAACACATGAAAGCACCACATCAACAAACTTTTCAAACACAATACAGTATATGGGAAAAAAACTATATAACTACTGGTAAAATACACACTCTGCTGTCAAGCTCTTGGAGGTGCTGGAAAAACTTTACTTAGCTTTTTGCGTTTTTCAGGCCATCTTTTTGGCTCCCCGTCTGTGACATTTTGTAAATTGAATATATTAAAAAACACTGACGACTTGACTCCTGACTGCTAGCAAGAATAACACACTTGTGTGTAACAAATGAGCAGATGCTTTACTCACGAAAACTGTTTCTGCTAAGATATAAAATGTATAAATATCAGGTTCATACCTTTGTGTTGTGAGACCTTTTTTGCCTCACACCACAAAAGTCATGGGTTTCAAACCCAGCAGCTGACTGGTTCCCTTTCTGTGTGGAGTTACCGTGTTCTCTCTGCAACTGCTTGGGTTTTCTCTCACAGTCTAAACATGCAAGTTAGAGTAATTGCAGACTCTCAGTTGCCCACAGGTGTGAATTTAAGTGTGAATATAGTTATCTAAAAATTGCAAGAAAAAGTAAGTGAATTTCACCAGATTCACAGATATTAACAAACACAATATTTCTAAACTGATAAAATGAATGGAACACAACCATTAAACATACAGAGTGATGGTGGAAAAATTAAGTGAAAAGGTTTTTTAAATTGAACTCCCTTTGTGGTTGGTTCTGGATGTCTGGTTTGAATGGCTCTCCTGGGGACAGGAGGAGAGATACGTTCAAACCAGACATCCTAAGAATATGGCTCAGCAGAAGCAGTTCTGTGAGGAAAAATAGTCCAATTGCTCCTGGACATTGTGCAGGTCTAATCCACAGTTACAGGAAGCGCAGTTACGTGGCTCCTGCCAAAGTTATTAAAAGTCGCTGTTCGGTTTAATGGTGTGTTCAGTAAAGATGTGAAAGATCACGATTGTGTTTTATCAGCTTAGAAATATTGTGTTTGTTCATGTTCATTTACTTTTTCTTGCAACTATGATTGGCTTCAGCATCCCCACGACCCTTGACAGGATAAGTAGTAAAGATAAAGGCTGGATAGATATATCATCCTGTAATCTGGTAACTTCAATTGGCATACAGCAGCTATATCTAAACACAACAATAATTGGATAATCACCTGTCTGCCGATACCTCTTTAACTGTCTGATCAGCCTAACAAGTATGTAGACACAATGAGCCTATTTAATATAACATAAGGATCGGAGAAGGAAAGTGTGCTCTAAGGATTTTTATTTTCATTTGCCTCATTGGGAGCTAAAATTAGCAAGTTCTGAGCAATTGAAAATAAAAAAACGTTCACTGTTCAGCTGACAAAACATTTTCGTAGCTAAACCTATATTTAATGTTAAAGGAATGGCACTGGTTGTGTTTAAATGATCGTTATGTAAGTTAAGACTCATCTCTGAATGAATAATATTCCCATGGGAAAAACAAAGCAAATGCTATATTAAGTTAACTGAAAAAGGATTTGTTCAGAATTCCCTATTTCTATGTGTTATCTACACCAAACTTTCTAAATTTACAAATGTTCACTGTCAACAGTATCAAAACATGTTTTATTTGACTCAATCATATCAACAGATGTGGCAGAGCAGACTGCTGCTGCTAGAAGACAGAAGTACAAGTGCTGGGAACATAAGGACCATATGGAGGCCAGTGGAGACATTAATAATACAAGATGATAAGTTTCTGTGGTCATTTTCCTTCAGCATTTTGTTGTGACTCTAAGATGCCATTTAACATGAATTACAAACTTTTCAGAGCGACTTTCTAAGCCGAGGGATTTTTTTTAGGCATGGATGTTTTGCTCAATTGTAATTCTAGGCAGCTTTGTTCTAAATTTAGTGATGTTTCCTGGTTAAAGAAACAGCAGAACTGCACAAGGCTTTTAATGTGTTGACTGAAAATCTGGTATGAAATAAAAATAACTTACATATTTCTGGCTAAAGAAGTTCTATTTGCTGTCAAAAAACAGAGACAGAGGATAATACAGGGTAATTATTTGTACTGAACTCTGAACTGAAAGAAGTCAAACACAAAGCTATTTTGCCACAAAGTAGGTAAAGGGGAAAAAAATTCACAGCATATCATTTTTAGACCTACAAGGTTTTTATCCTGTTGTATTCTGTGCAATAATGTACATTCTTGAAGAAAAGAAGCGAGTAATGGTACAGTGTTATGTACAAATGCATCAAGAAACCCTTCCGCAGAGGTAGAAGGAAAAAAGAGAACATTGTGGGAGAGAGTGAAAAAAGCTCTTCAGACACTGCAATGCCACTCGATGTTTTGCATGTGTTAAACTAGATTTAACAGCAATGGTGGTGCAATGCTGCTTGGCAAACAGTGGAGAGTAATGTAATGTTGCCTGACGGACAGCAGTAATGGATAATAAATCCCAGGTTTAGGTGCTGTTTGATCATAAATCACACTCAGACTGCTGGCCAAAGTCAAATCCATCAGGCTGCGGTGCAACAGGGAATACTAGGCTGGAGAAGTGTGAATAAATCTCATTTTGCTTTATGGTTTGTCTCCTAAACTGTCTCAGTATACAAGCGAGTGTAAAACAAACATAACTTACACAGATGCTTTGTCTTTATTAGGAAAAACCTCATTGGTTCACTGGTTGCTGTGGCTTAAATAGGTCAAAAGCTCTGCAAATAAACATGAGCTGTATATTGAATACTTTGATAGGAAAACTTTAACTACATAAAAACACACCCCTCTTCTATAATTTCAATCTTTTTGATATATTTTTTATATCTGTCCAGATTCATGAGCCAGGGGGGTCCAGTGAATCAGAATGTATCATCTACTCTGTGGCAGAAACCCAAGCAGTGGGAAGCAGTTGAAAGGTTCACTAATATGATGTTTTGCCGCTTGTTTCTTTTACTGCAAGGTCATCATAAAGATAAAAATAATCCCCCGTGACAAATTTGTTTTCAAAAGGTTTCACTCTCCTTCTCTATCATCTCTGAGAAATACTGCCTGATAGTGCTGACGCCAATAGAATGCTTTGATCGGGGTTTGATGTATTACCCTGTCTTTCCTGTATTTCAAATGCTTCCACCACTTGTTTTGGGAAATAATGTGAGTGGGAAATTGTCCTTTGGGAATCTTACCAAAGTGCTCCTTTATTCCCAGACACATGTTGATGTATGTCAAATTTCTAATCTGGTGAAAACATATGTGCAAACACATGCCAACGAAAGGTAATTCGTGCAAAAGAAAACATGCAGCCACTGGTAGGAGGAACCATTTATCAGTGCAGCTTGATATTGCAGGTGGCAATTTGATTGTCCTGGCCACGATTCAAAATGAGATGAGAATCCTGCAGTTGATGCCTCAGTGTTGATAAATTTGTCCAGAAAGTGTGCTGTCAACATGTAATATATAGGATAGCAGAAATTATCCACTCACCGAGATGTAATGACTTGCTGAACTATGGACTTTATGTTCAGACTCTAATGGAGCTTCTGAACAATGTTTATATATTTTGCTTAGTCTCCAAGTCCCCATAAATTTGAACGGGGCAAACTACAGTGCATAAAGTACACTCAGGGAGTTGGTCATCATTAATAACCTACAACTTGTTCCCTAGCCATTTGCTTCAAAGATAAGCTCGCTGATTTATACCTGAACCAGTTACAGAACAGCCAATTATGCTGTATGTCTGTAAGAAACACTGCCATATGTAATGAGCAACAGTTCAGATAGTAGGCTTAACCTGATTTATACATAATATGAGCACTAACAAGCTGTCATTATACATAACACGGACAATATATCCAGAGAACACAACCACAGCTGGAGAATACGGGTGTGTATGTGATGTGTTAATTGGTTTTCTTTGATTATTATTATAATTCTATATACGAAGAACACTTTCACTTTGGCAGTATAAAATCACAAGTGATGAAAACAAAATGCTCCAGTCAAAGCTAATTCAATTAAGAAGGCAGAGCCATTCAATGCATCAACCAAGTCTTATCCTTTTGTGCTAATGGCCAAATTGCAGCATTTATACAACATAATGGCTACACAGGCTTGACCTCACTTGTGTTAGTCCTCCAAAATAAATTAGGACTCCTTTATATACTTCTTAATGAAAAAGAGGATGGATCTTAAAAGGTGCTCTGAATCAAGAGTCAGGGATGTAAGCTTTTGCTTTCTGTTGATCAATACAATTTTGAAGCCACTTCCTCCTTAATGGCTGGTTGATCAAGGTCAGCAAAGCATAAATCTTTGCATTGCAGTTTTATTAAAGATACAATGACTAAACTTTAACTTGAAAATACTGCAATACTGTAAACTACTTCAGTTTACCAGGGTAAATTAAATTAAATTAAATCAGATTTAACAAGTCCACGTGAAGAGCTCCATTTACATATCAGACAGTGCTTGGTTTACAGTAATTATTACATGACACAAATGTTGTTTTTGAACATTTCTATATAACACATTCATGTCAGACAACATCTTATCTGCCTTTAGTGAAACTCATGACCCCTGCGAACTTTAACACACACTCAGAAATGATTCAGAAAATGCACTTTTGTTTTCCTCCAGATGCCATTTAGCAATAAAAGACATTAACAAACCCTGTGACAACATAATGATTGGGAAACCATGTGTTGTGACGTATGCAGACATTTTTATAGTGTTGGAGCCCACAGACGTTTGTCACCTTTTGTGGAGCAGGAGTGAGAATGAGAGGCTGATTCCCCGTCAAAAGGCGAACGAGGTGATACAAATTTCTGTTGTCAGTTGCTAAGCAACGTTGTTCTCAGGGGTTAAAACATTTGAACGCAAAGTGTGTACTCAAAAATACGACCTCCAAAAAAGCTGCACTTGAAGACAGTTTCATGTTCAAACTAACTGCCCGCTAACAATAACCAGATAGATGGTGATGGTGTAAAGGCGCCTGATTGATTTCAGGCACATTGAAGGATACCTCCATCTCCTTTCTTAATGTGTTATTATTTCTTGTTTGCCTTTTGTTTGCATATGTCTGTTCCTTCTGTTTTATATAGATTGTAAAGTATGGTATTAGTGTAAATTATGTAAAAGTAA
>JAUYWH010000002.1:7225838-7239782 GCA_034779795.1 Ctenopoma multispine
TATATATATATATAAGAGAGTAAATACTGGGAAGGTAAAAAATATCCCGTTTCTATTTATTATGTGCAAGATGTTTTTGAGAAAAAAAACAATGCTGTCATTCAGGCACATCATTATAATTCCAACGATATCCACAAACCTGACACCACCAGAGTTACTGCACAGTGTAGTCACGCAGCAAGTCGATGAAATGCATTTGTTCTGTACATCTGTCACACACATCTCAATGTAGCAAAGCTAAATCCATAATCCATACTCACTTTTGCTTAGGAAAGCTTTGCTCCACAAAAAACAAACAACCAGAAAACAAGAAACCTACACTTGTATGGCAAGGAAACACAGATTTCTTGTAGGTGATGACAGGTTTGCCATGTAGACATATTGCAGAGGCGAGCTATTTGAGCAGGGCATTGCAAGCAAATGGTTTTCAATCTTTGTTGACTCTTTGAAATGTGCCACAGTGAGATGTGAAACATTGTACATACTTTGAGACTGTCTAAGACAACACTAACCTTAACATAATTTAGGTTGCACTGCATGTTTCAGACTTTTAAGGGCACATGCACTCAGAGAAAACTAATAAACAGCATAATAAAAGTCGTCTAGTCTCATAGGACATCTACGAGAACCTTTGGGTTTGTGCCTTCTCCCTGCACAGCTGTGCATATTAAGTTTGCCATAGAGGAAAACAACATCACAAAGTGAAGGTCCAAGAAAAATGGCACAAAAAATGACTATTTTAATATCACTCATGCAGTAACGATTATTAGAGAAACCACTGCAAACATCCAGTCCATGAAGAAATTATTTAACAAACACCATATTTATTATTTACATTTCTGGTGGCTTACACTGCTATATAGGATGTCTTACGCTGCATGAGCAAATAGGCATTCAGGCATCCCAAACATACATGCCTACTGATGGATGCATAATGGCTGTTCCAAGGACTGACTGTGTGACCTTTTCGTTAGAAGATGGTCTCTCCACCCACAAGAACTGTCCAGTACCACAACATCCATAAACCTCGGTAAAGGGATTTCTATCTCAGTGAGCAAGCGACCAAAAGTGCAAAGGGTGAGGGGTTAGTCAAGCAGCTGCACCACAAGACCTCCTCAGAACTTGTGGTGCTGTCAGTAATGTGTTTCAGTGGACCTGACAACATACTTACACAGTACTTCACAACAAGAGGAAATAAGAGTCTAGAGTTCTGTCCTCATTTTCCAGTATTTTTTTACCTCTCTCTTCCCTGTTAACTCTCTTTTTCACCAGTGCTCTGTGGTGGATTGCTGAATATCCTTTCCTCTAGCTATCATCCTCTATGAGTTGGCAGAATTTTTCACACAGCTTTTGGCCTGAGATCAGTGAAGCACCTTGGGCACAGAACAAAATATAGAACCGGGACGCAGAGACAGACACAACCTCCCACAGCAATCTCCTCCCAAGCAATTTTGATAGCAGGGGTGGTGGTGTGGGTTATCCCTGTGTAATACACTATGAGGCCCTAAGCTTATTCCCTGCACAGTAGAGAGCACTTGCTTCCCTCTGCATGGCTCTCTCTTGACCGTCAGACAAACATATACCCAATCTCCGGTTTGGATGATTCCTCTGCTATTGACCACGACCTTATCATTTATGTGGAATTTGTGTGAGAGGATTCACACACCATTTGTTTGGTGGCAAGAATAGGCAAGCCCGTTGTTTTTAGTGTCAACAAGGATGGGGCAAAAAAACTTTCTATGTCTGTTTGTGAATCGTCCTGATAACTTGGCTGAATAAAATGTGGAGTCTCCTCAAACTAGACACATGCTATGATGTTATTAAAGTGCTCTCCAGCATATTCTTTTAACCAGAAAAGGCCTCTGGGTGGGCATTTAGCCTAGTATTTGAGCTTGTTTTTGTTTTATTTTACGGCCCATGAGTTATTTCATTGATCAGACTGATAACAATGGCAGCCTTTCAGTGAAATATGAACTGCCAGCGAGAGCAGATTAGGTTTCTCATCATTAATAACTTTCATCATTCATCTATGACACTTTTGATTCCTGTGGTCAAGGATAGTATTGATGCGTTATGTGCTTCAATCATTTTATATGCAGAACATACAGATCTAGTTGAATATATTCACAAGCAGAATCCAGTCTGTGATGCACTGCAGATAAGATAATTATACCATGTCACACTAATGGGAGAAAGGACAGGTTACAATTTGCATTTGCACATCTTACTTTGTCAACTAATGCAATTACCAATAACCTGTGATATTTTTACAAGGAAGTGGTGCTCTTCTGTAGCTGGCTCAGACTCTAAGAGGGAATGAGTTACACAGAGGAATGTTATTGTTTCAAAAAGCAGCTTTAAAATTGTGCTGCTAAATGCAAATGAACGCCTTTGAAGTACAGCAATCTTGGAAAATTAAGGCTATCCATTTTTTTTTTTTTGCATTAATAAAACTGCAAGCAGCAGAAGTTGGCACAAAGGGAACCTAGATGAAATAAATTACAAGGTTGTTTCATTAGTGATCAAAAACAAACAAAAAAAATAAAAAAAACAGCCATCTCCTCTTATGAACCTTTTTAGACAAAGCTAAAGAGAGAAGAGTTGGTAAGTAGTGTCACTCTTTTTTGCATTAAAGAGCATATTTTTGTTATTGAAGAGGAACCTCTATCAGGGATGTGCAGGCAATTACACTGAATGCTCTCATGCATGAAATCCCAGCTGGTTGTTATTGATAAATTTCCAAACACCTCCAAAGACTTTTCAAATTACCTCTCTCCCTTATTAAAACTTTACTCATGCATTTCACCCCCCCAGTTTTTTTTTCTAAGGCTATGTGTGAGCGTGTTTGTGTGATAGTGCAGGAGCAAGCAGGAAAATATGCTCGAAAGAGAGACAGAGGAAGAGAGATAAAGAGAGAGAGGGAAAACAAGAGAGAGACTGTATGTCGGATTGGAGTGCTGGACATACAAACAGACAGCATCCATTTATCTCTTCCTGGAGTACCGATGGGCAGTCTTTCATTATTAGCAGGGAAGCCGTTAGCCAAACATATTTTGAGTCTCTTCTGTATTCAAACAGCATACCTCTGCATTAACACAAGCCATTTCTCTTTACATGGCTGAATGAGATTCCCTTTAAAACCATCTGAAGGTCAAATGAATTGCTATACTCCAAGGGTATAAGACATCTCCTCCCTAAATATTCCCTTGCTTCGGTGTCATCTCTCAAGGATACTCCTGCTTATTTAAAATGACATCTTAATTGCGCTGAGTAGAGATGAACGGATTGCATAAGTGCAAACGAATTAGTGAGAACAGTGGTTGCGTTATTCATTTGCTCTGATGCAAAACAAACCTCAACACGTGAAGTGTTGAGGTTTGGCAAAACAAGAATGCCAGTTTAAAAGGCACACCTTTTGTGCCGCAAACATAATGAAAACAATTCAATTAGAAGGGAATTGCAAAACCCACAAGCCCCCTGTAATCACACAGCACATTTACTATAAAAGAGGTGACAAAACACTTTTACTGGTTCTTTCAACACTTATTCCAATAAACCATTTATCTATACTGCCATGGGACAAATTTGTCTTTCCTCTAATCAAACACTGAAAACCTCTGGTTGCATGAGATTTGTGCTGCGGTTTATAAACAAACTAACCAGATGGTTCAGGCAGGATTCCCGGTTTGGTTTTACAGCCTTCACAAAGCAGTCACACAGGCCACCGCATTTGCTGCCTGTGCTCCTGATGTCATCTTGCCCCCCAACCTATGACTGGCAGATAAGAACATCCTGCCCATGAACACATTTAAATGTAAATGTAGCTCCATTTGGAGGCCTTCATGAATAAAGACACAGATCTAACTGCGACGAGCCTTTATTACAGTGTAATTAATCATCTCATTGGGCTAGAGATTAATAGCGGGAGAAAATTAATTTCATCTTTTCACTCTGCATAGATTGATTTTATAAGCCTCAGAAACATAATTAAAGGTGCAATATGATCAAAATAATCGCCACTGCATGTTGTGTGGCCCTCAAATATTTACAGGGCATAAGTACTTATCAGTAAAGTGTTATCGGACACAGAATAATGGACATCAGGGCTACTTTAGAGAGAAGCACATTTCACCCTGATGGATGCGAACTTTCTTTTGCTGAAAGCCTAATAATGGCACATGCTTTGATGTCAGCACACACCATAGATGCCTGGAAATGCTACATAAAAAGTGGCCCCATTTTGTGGGGCCCCATTTCCTATACAGTATGAGTCACAAAGAGGCTCTGCTGGTAATGAATTTCATATTCCACTCATGCGCATGCTATCCAGTCCTTTGAGACGAAGACATAAACCCATGGCTATAAAGTAAATGCACAGTAAGACCTCTCACGCCCATAGGCCTCAGCAGTTCAGACAGCAGCAGAGGTAAGTGGAACTGGTGCCATGCAGTGACGCAAGGAGGCAGGCTGCCACTTCTGACTGGTCCGTGGGCTGCAGAGGTGGATCTAAGACTGGATTAGTATGCATCGGCAGTCTCTAGTCATGGCGGGGCATGATTTCTATCCTGACAAAGCACAGGTGGGAAGATTCAGTGCGCAAACAAAAAGGCAGGTTTCCTTCAATGCTATAATGCTCAATCTGACAACCTCACAATATCTTATTGCTCTTTTCTATGTTCTGTCGTGTTGTCGTGTGACAGTGGGACGCGGCGGTGATTGTTGAGTGAGATATTCAAAGAACCATATGCATCTTTTGTGTGGAACAACAAAATCTAACAAAATGAACATGGATATTTTTTCTAATCCTTAATTTACTGGCTGAGTTCACTAAGAACTTGTTCTTATTCATGGTGACAACATGGAGGATCATTAGCAGAGAGAACAGGAGTAATACACGGCCTTATAGCTGGGAGGAGTACTGGATTTCTCTTACTAGTAGCTAAACACCTGTGGCTCAAATCCTATAACTGGATTGCAGCTTTTGATTTTGATGACAATATCATATTATTTCTGTTTTACTGTACGTAGTATTGCAGCCACCGTGAGCCAGTAGCCATACTGAAAATACTGCTCTTGGCGTGTTCCCATATCTTTGACTGCCTCTGCTGCTGGCTGCTTTGAGGCGATATTTTTATATTAGAGAGCTGCTCTGATTCATGTTTGACCTCCCTGTCACACCAGCCTATTTTAATGCAGTGCTGGAAGAATAATAAATAGTCTTGTTGGTATAAAAATGGAGGAATTTCATGACTATGCGGATTAGAAAATAAATTCATAAAATGGTCACACTGATGTAATGTAAAAAGCATGAAGAAAGGCTACTACTAGATTGACAGTTAATGTCTCCACATCAGCTGAAAGTGAAATTGGAACACAGAGATTTTTTCTCTCTGAAGACACTTCCACTGATTTGCATGGCTAACAGCGTTTGAATTCAATTTTTACAGTCGATGGTTTGTGCCTGTGTTGAGATACATTTCCAGGTTTAGCAATTCATTGAATAAACTGTATTATACGTATACCTATCAGAGTAAATGGAATTATATATTTCACAACATTTATTCTTCTTGAAGGTCATTTCTGATATTTGTTATTGGACAGCATGGCGTCATGAAATAATGACAGCTTACAATATCCTTCAGCTTGCGAACATCATCCCCAAAATGTATCCAATGTATAAAAACTATATTAAATGCCATGATCCATAAGCGCCTGCTTGCCTCTAACAAAAGCAGATACCAGATTGCATCTCATCAGTGGTGCACTTCATCTAACATTAGTTGACAGACAGATTGCAATTTGTTTTACACACAACCTTTATGACAGTGTCCTTTACCATTCAGCAAACATAATATCATATAAGTACTTTGTGCTGAGTTTTTGCTGAATGCATTTCCCTCTTGACCTTGAGGTAAGGTGTCATACATTACGTTGTTCCCCATACAAAAATTAAATCTCTACGTGTCCTTGGATCAACGATTAAAGTTACAGCTGTTGACGATGTGTTGTTTAATTTGCCTGGTTGAAAAATAATTACATAGCACCATGTGTGATTCCATCGCTTGTTAAATTCAGAGGACACAAGTGCAAGCAATGGATGGTGTAATCCAGGCTGTTCAGAACATGATTGCTCTTCTAGCTGGTTTTTATGATAAGGTCTCTGTAGCCCCCTGGCACCATCCACCCCACCATTGCCTCCTGCTCTGTTGATTCATGTGAATGGAGTGACATCTTAAGGCACATACCTGCTGGGTGCTGTTTCTTGCACGTAATTTTTTCCCCTCTATATATACAGCACAGTCCTATGTTGTCAAGTTACATCATGCTGCATGACTTCAGATGCGAACACCTGCTGTGTACGGACTCCAGTGTGCAATTTATCTCGATCCTATTGCAAAAGCATTGTGTTGTGTTGTCAGATCACATTACAGTGGGCATATGCAGTGATACATTATTAACACAGGGGGCTACAGGATCGTTGGGTCCTATAACTGCTTTCATCACCCAAGGAGGCCCTTCTGCTCTATAACAAAGTGAACTGATATTGGTAAACTTTAAGGGCAGCTGCAGTGAATAAGCAGATAACATTCTGTTTTTAATTGTTTGCTTATTCTAACTTCCACTAGGCTTTTCACGTGACCATGTGACATCAGAACTTTGGAGGGAAATAACTTTTTTCTGAGTATTTGTCAGAGTTATTATATGTTTGTACAAGTGGGAAATATATCAGTATACAATAAACATCTAGAGGCTTCAGATTATTTCTAAAAATAGGTTGCTTTCTCTGCCTCTCTCTTCAGTAACCAAAGATGCGTCACTTTTGGTGATCCAGTTGTATTTTGTGTCTCATAAAGCTGTTTATATTAACAATGGATCAGATGATTACTCAATAATGTAATGATGATGAATGTAAGTAATGATCCCCATGGTCTATACTTTCTATTACTGTAACATGCACTTTTTACCAGCATCAGCTAGTCGTAAGACATCGAACATAATGAAGAATTCGGCTGCCAAAAAAGCCAAATATTTCCCATTAAGAATTAAAGAAGACCAAAAACATGGACCTAGAAAATGAATATTTCACATCATCAGGTGGCTAGAAGCGTGAGTCCAAATAATAACATACTCTAATTATGCACTTGGGTAAATTGTTGATGGACAGCTGCCAGACAGTACATGTCTACCATGCCTACTACAGGGTTACACTATCAGTCCAAGGACACCTTGACATGTAGCCAGGAGAATCCAGGAATGGTTAGATGGCTGCTCTACCAACTGAGCTACTGCCACCCCACTGGGAGCAGCTGCAACTTTGTGTGTTAAAAACTGCTGTGAACAGACATTATTTTTGCCAAAACCTTAAAACATATCAACTTTATAAGGTGTCAGTGTTGTGTTTAAAGGCTCCACTGAAAGTCAAGAGCCAAAAAACGAATGAATGCTGTTTTAACGTAAATAAATAAATATAATATTTTTCAATCCAAGTCTCATCCAATGATAGCGTTACCTGTGGTAATTTGTTTTCATGATCAATTGATATTGCAAATCTATCAAGGGAGCAGCATTAAGTGGTATCAAAGTCTATCTACATGCAGTATCTTTACTCAGTTCAATACAGCACAGATAACGCTCAGACTGGGAAAAAGACAAGTGAAATGTTGAGCCAACAATCAATCACTTTCAAAGAAATCAGATGAGATACTGTAAAGATACCTTCAAAAGTCAGGGTCAGACATTCTTTGACTGTAAACGAAAAACGCTTCAATTTTGAACTTTGATACTGAACTACAAAGACAGCCGTGAATACCTTTTTCTGCAAATTCAGTGCGGCTCCTGGGGCACTGGCCTCTGAATCTGATTCTATCTGAGAAGTCCCGAGGCAAGTCTTGTGGGATACTAAAAGATATGCTACCCTGAAGTAAAAAGATGTCCTAATAACCTTCAGCTCTGGGAATTGTTAGATAGCTCTTCCTACATTAATGAACATATACATTGATCAAAAAATCCCAGAATGGCTTAGATTTATAAGATTGCTTTCATGGTGAGTTAGAACGTTTGTAGTAGAGCAAATCTCAACCTGCCCTTTTCCCTTGCATGTGTTTTTTTTTTTCTTTTATTCTAAATTCTGTTTGAGTGGTAAAAAAAAAAACCCTCAGTTTTGGTGTGCCTGAAAGTATGTTAAGCAGCATGCATTTCTGAGTCAGTGAACCATACATGGCTCGCAAAATATATGGAAATCAGATGTGGAAGGAAATCTTCAGAGGATCTTTAATATACCAGCCAAATGTCAGAGCCCATGATGCTGAGTGAAGCTGTGACTGTGGGCAGGCTGAAATCTCTCACTGTTCTGTTCTCTTCTGGCCGTCTTGAGATACAGACTCTAAAGTCAATCTGGCCACCACTGATCACTGACTCTAAGAGCACTTTTTATCCTCAGTCAAGTAACCAGAAATCTAAACCCTGAAGCCCATTCTTCCTTCCTCACAAAAGAGAGAACATACATCACCAAGCTAAAAGCTTAACCTCCAGTTCAAGTGGTACCTATGAGCTTAACACTGCAAAGCTGACATATTCACATCAAGAAAAGCTCCAGTAAAAGAAATCACTCAAGTTTTACTATTCATATGAGAGTAAAATGTACTGTTACCCTTTTAACCCCAGCGTGGTGATGCTATTTGATTGTCTTCAACTGACCATTTGTTTACTTCCATGTTTGTGACCTAAGAGTATCTCAAATCGTAGTGGCTGGTTTGGCACGAAATGAGCTGTTCACGTTCATACTCCCGAAAGGGAGAAACCTATCGATTTCTGTGAAGCAACTTTCCTCAAAAGCCACCCAGAGGTCAAACTTTGTCTGCTCTGGTGGCGCACTGCCCAGGTGGTTAGCACTGTTGACTCAGAGAAAGTGCCCTGGGTTTGAACTCATCTGAAGCTGACTGAGGTTGTAAAGAAATGTATGTTAGGTACTGTATTAAAACAATAGCTTTAAAAAAGACAGCTAAGACAATTGGGATGGGTTAAGTTGTAAAGGATGAAATCTCAAAAGGACTAATTAAGTGCAGTTTAAGGGGATACTCATCTCAAAGCTATTATCAACCACGAAACACTCAATCTCTGTTGGTTTGAGAAGTGGATGTAAAAAATTAGTATTTTCTTAATTCAAAAACAAAAGCTGAAGGTGCAGCCAGCTCGCATATTTACATGGGTTGCAGGATATTCTTGATTGTACGGAGCATATGGACCAACAGCAGAGAAATGGATTATCATGGAGAAATGGTTTGAGTAGTTTTTACACACATTTGTGTTTTCATTTCCACGATTATAAATATTTTATTACTACTGGAATACATCATTACTCACAGAAATTCAACCTACTACAGATTAAAACACTTTTGGAACACTTTTTTGTTAAGACATAATAAACCACAAAAACATATGCTTGTTTTCAATTTTCCTGTTTGATTAGGGTTGTGACTAAGCATTAGGAGGGCAGCTAATTTCTTTTAGGCAGTGGCACAGATCCAAACGTGGTGCTCTTGCGTGGTCAAAGATGACCTTTTGTTTGTCTCTGTGCTGTAAACTGACAAGAGTGTAGACCAGTGTTTTTCCAGGTCACCTTAGGTCATAGGAGATTTTCAACGTATTGCCAAAAGGTCACCATATAAAGGGCGAATATTTATCTATCAACCTACCATGCTACCAGCTGTAGCATAGGAAGAACCCACCCTGCTCACTAAAAAGTGGTGCCTTTTGAAAAAACTTTTAAATATGAATTTGTTTTATTATTAGATTAATGTAACACCAACAATAAAGTGTTAACTTTGGGTCAGAGACAGAGAAATGGGCTGCCTAAAATGTTTTAAAACCCTCAGGGGTTTTAAAGACTGTTTGCTGTTGTCAGTTCACCACATTTCTGCATTGACCTTTGCCTACTTCATCTGTCTATCATGCTCTTTACTGAGAGATTTATTTTAAAAATAAGAGATTATTCATCACACACAAGGTGTCAGCTTGTGTGTTTAATCACTGGGGTGAAAGCCACACTTAATCATAAGCCATGCTCTAACCTCTTGCCTCTGGATTGAGTCGAGCTCTTGTTTTTGCTGACACACCGAAGGTCACGTTGAGACAAATTGTTTTTACAGAGGAACAGGTCCATAAACTATGCAACTTTGACTACTGTGTATGTGTCAGTTATGTAGCTCAGTGTGAACACGCTACCCATGAGACTTGGGCCAAGCACTTTGGTGTATCTTGTTATCAACACTTTACCACGTGAGCTCATCTATTAAATGCAAACAATCCAAATGAATTCAAAAACATTTTGGGTGAAATTTAAAAGCACCTATCAATTACACAGACAAATGAAAGTCCAAGCTTTGTGGTGCTATAAGAAATACTTTATGTAATCTAATCATGCAGCCCTCTTACAGTTATTGACATGCAATATGATGAACACTTCATAGTGATTGTGCAATGAGAACAAATGGAAAAGTGCACTTGTTATTAAAGGCAGGTGGCGAGGCACTACTGTAGTTTTATAAAGTATTCACACTTGTGCAATCATTGTGTTTTTCTAAATTCATAAACTTCTCTCGCCCATTAATCAGTAACCCATTATGACATTTACAAAAACATTCAGATCTTTATTTATTTTTACTTTATAACTGTCCCTCAAACCTATGTAAAATAGACACACATATGGGATTAAACCAAACTATTCCTGAAGATTAAGTGAGCGCCGCCATTTCATTCAGACACTCAAATCGAAGCATTTCTTCTTCTTTCCAGCTGTAGGACTGAAAGTCGCCAATTAATCAAACTCTTCCTGAAGTCTCAGCAAACATTTTTCAGGGTGTTAATTATTTTGTGACTCTGTTTTACATGTTTAGATTACGTCTTCATCACTGATTAGTCTTTTATCTCAACAATTTAATCTAGGAAGTGTCATAAAAGGGGAAAGAAATACTTATTACAATTTCTCAAAACTTGTGTTGTCATTTAAAGCTTATTTGTTGTGGCCAACATATGCTAATTTAAGAAGAGTAAACACAGAAAAAATTTGATTAGAAAACATTTGTCTTTTTTTGCTTCAAAGAGATTATGAGTAGATGATAACTGAATAAATTACTGATTAAATTACCTTCAACTGACTAAATAATTGAGGTTTACATTCAGTGAACTGTGTAATATAGTTGTTGTCATTTACATAATAAAAGTTACAATACCAGTCAACAGTTTGGACACACATAGGAATGAGCATGTTTTTCATGAAAAGATACATGTCTTCAGTTGTGTTACCATCACTGCACACTGTTTTCTAATGATCAGTTATGCTTTTAAATTAATACATTTGCATCAGCAAACATAACCAGACAGTACAAATGTTTGCAGAATTTAAGCCTCTGTATGTTTCTGTAAATATTCCTTTTAAAAAAATAGTCATTTACAATATGAACAATGTCTACACATTCATCCTAATCAATCTGATGTTATGAAATCTGCTTTTCTTTCACAAACGTGCTTATTTCTATGTGTCCAAACTTTTGACTGATAGTGTATGTTCAAATGTATACATATCATTATCTGATATATATATTTATATATATGTATATATATTCTTAAGGCCTGATGTCAAAGATTGCTGAACCTTTCAGACGGTAATGGTTTTGAACAGCTGTTCTCAGAGGAGAGAAGCAGGAGATCACAGCATACACAACAGACAAATGAAAATAAAATTATTCCTTCTGCGTCTTTCAAGCTTGTACTGTGTCAAGAGCACCTCTGCCACCTCAAAATCTGGTCAACATCAAACCTACGCACCAGCTCTGACTGAGGCTTTCTTTTCTCCTTTCCATTGACTACATTAACACTTAAACTGTGTCTTGACTCACTAAGCCCACGTATCTACCTGTGAGAAATGTAGCACTACTCAGTTTTACATCCAACACGGAATCAAGTACTAGTTGCTCTTGTCTAACAAACACAACCTTTCGTTTCTGTAGACACTGCATGCTGTCTAACTAGCACAAATTCTACTGCATGTGCTTGGGATTTATTGTTATAACTCTGCAGAAGTAAATGTTTGCAGAGCCGTGAAGTTTTAGAGAACTAGAACAGTGGTGAATCACTGTCTGGAAATAGATTTCTAACTCTATTTCGTGACCTCTTCCTCTTTCTGTCATAGTGTGACTGTAATGTTAAATGCAAAGGTGGGTATTTAAGGTGTTTGCTATTTAAGAGATTTTATCATAGGAGCACAAAAATACATCATTCAGAGAGAATCATTTAAAGTGGAAAAAGCCTTTCTGTCTTCTGAAGATAACACATAGAACTGTATCACATCGTTTATTTGAATGCTTTTGGAGAATTCTTTATTTGAGAGGATACGGCCGAATAGGAGATATTATGAGTGAAAATGAGCAGGTGTTTGTTGGCAAGAATTCAACATTTGTAAAACAGCGTGACTGAGGTGTAATTTAGGAATTATCCACCTGATTTGACAACACAGGTGAGAGAGTTGTAGATGGCAGTGAAGAATCTTCTATGTGCAATAGACCCTCCAGAGTTTCATACGCCACATTAAAATACAGTATCTTTCCTTTCACTAGGTATTTCCGTAAAACCTGTTTCTGTACAACTAAACTAATGTAAATATGTTTTGTCACTTTAAGAAAAGCAGCAAATCTTCTCATTTGAGAACGTGTCATTTTTCTACGTACTGAAAAAATAATTTGTTTTAATTTGTTATTTAATTTTCTGTAAACTGATTCAGTAATTGTTTAAAAAAAAATAAATGACTCGGTTGATGTTCGTAAAAGCAATGTCGAATGCAAGTAGCGTATGTTGCTTTTATGCATTTGACATCTCAGGCATTTTTAGGCATTTGCTGAAACAACTGGTGCTGATGTTTTCACTCATTCTGCAGCAGAAACACAGGCCCAAAATAGTTCATATAGACAGAGCAGGAGCCGTGCTTCAGCAGCCAGGCACAAAGCCCAGTGCTGGCTTGATAACTGGTGGCACAAATTAGTTTTTAATAAATTCATTTTGCACCTTTAAGGCAGATGTTGAAGATGATCATGACTACATAAGCTCCCTCCCTTGGTAATGCCTTTTTGACCCTTGTGTCCAGGTAATGTTCCCCCTCAGCTACCTGCAGGTTAGCACAACCTGTAGCTCCTCACCCCTGAATGGTTGATATATGTCACTTGCTTGATCTTTCTATAATTAAGAAGCAGCTTAGCAGAACCCCTACAAAGCTTGCCACTATAGACTCCCAATTCTGCTCCTCTCTGATGCATCCCTTGGTAGTTTTTATCTCCAATGGTAATCCAGAGTTAAATCTCAAGCCTCAGGTGTGGAGAGAGTGAAGTAACTCTAGAATTACAAGTCAAAGGTTTGACTGGTGTTGAGTTGCTGCTGGGGGTCAGCTTTTATATGCTGTAGTGAACTACACTCATACCTTTGATTTATAAATCAAAATTGAAATATTGTGAAATTCATTGAAAGGGTCACCCAAAGCAAAGTGTTCTCAGTCTGAAAAATCAGTCAGCTAAAGCTCTGAACAAGTCCCTAAATACAGTTTAAAAGTGACTTTGTTAGATGCCAGTAATGTCTACAAATACAAGCAACATAAGATTGTCATAGTTAAAGGTCAGAGTACAGACAAAGGCAGACAAAGATCAACTTTGGATTTATTCATCCAAAACTACAAATATCTGGCTCAGTCTGTGTGTACAATTCAAAGTCACTCTCAAATAGTGCCACCATATGCGCATGCACACGCACACACGCATTCACACACACACACACGCATTCACACACACACACACACACGCATTCACACACACACGCATGTGTGCCGCCACAATGATTTTGTGCGTGTGTAAAAAAGATCTGTGCGTAAACCGATGTTTGTCCGTAATTACGGTTTGTAAA
>JAUYWH010000002.1:7239882-7257360 GCA_034779795.1 Ctenopoma multispine
GGACAAATCTTTTTTACAAACCGTATTTACGGACAGACAAACATCGTTTTACGGACAAACATCGGTTTACGGACAAATCTTTTTTACAAAGCGTAATTACGGACAAACATCGGTTTACGCACAAAATCATTGTGGCGGTGATTTGATCCCATAGTCTGACACGCAGCTCTCAACACAAAGTGTGGCCTGTCCTTGTAGTCTGTAATCCAGGAAACAACACTGCTGCCCTTGTTCATCACTGTGCATCTCTGTGTGCAGGAGAGACTGGATGCTTCCAGGCCACTTCATGCGTATAGCCTCTTCACCTGGGTATGAGCAGTGTAGAAACAGGTGCATTAAATCGAACAGCATACTGGATTGAAACATTAAGGTACTTCCATCTCTCTCGTTCATTAGTGCTTTGAAATTTGAGTTGCTGTGCTGTATATTCATGCACAGCTAGAGTAGCTTTTGTTACAGTGCTTCCCTCTCCTTTTTTTTTAATCACGTGGAGTGCTGTTACCTAATGATGCCCTGATACTACAGTTGTCTGGGGATAACATTTTATTGAAACACAAATAAGTTCCAGAGTAGTTACCAAGGACAAGTGAAGAACAAATCAACAACTGACTGCTAATCCTGAACACAAAAACAATCAAGGATTACTGCATATTGGAGACTTGTGTACACTACCAGTCAAAAGTTTGGACACACATAGAAACGAGCATGTTTGTGAAGGAAAAGCAGATTTCATAACATCAGATTGATCAGAATGAATGTGTAGACAATGTTCATATTGTAAATGACTATTGTAGCTGAAAACAACTGTTTTTTAAAAAGGAATATTTACATAAACTCTGAGGCCTAAACTCTGCAAACATTAGTACTGTCTTCCAATAGCATGTTATGTTTGCTAATGCAAATGTATTAATTTAAAAGGGGAACTGATCATTAGAAAACCATGTGCAATGAAGGTAAGACAACTGAATATATCTTTTCATGAAACACATGGTCATTCCTATGTGTGTCCAAACATTTGCCTGGTAAAGCACATAAAATAAAAGTTAATTGTATTGTGCATGTTTTTTTACCTGCATACAAATGCAATATCCATGTATGCCACAAGCAAGAGGGTGGTTTATGAAAAACATTTATTACACCCTGTTTACTATAAAGAGATAAAAAGAGCAATGCAAAAAAACAAAAGATACAAAATACTGAGACACTTCTATAATGGAAAAAGATGAGATTTTATAATTGTTAGTAAATCAAATGCAGTAATTTAAAGTAAAAAGAAAATCCACTCAAAGTGTTACAGCACCAAAGTACCAAAGATTTTCAAATTAAAACTGTTTACAAAGCTGCAGGAGGTAAACCCCCCATGTAAACACTGCAGGTTTAAAAACAGTCTAAAATGCTGGAAATGGAAATTAAAATGTTTTATGAATATGTTGACACCTTGAGGATACATACGCAGAGTTTTTGGTAAGAGACACTAAATGTAAACACAACTCTTTGTTTACATGACAACATGGAGTACCTACACTTTTCCTTTTTTTTATTCTGTAAAGCAGTTAGTCCATTGACTATCACAATGAATCCATAAAGTAATAATTAACCCTTTTCATTAGTTTTTTAGTGGCCAATAACCTTTATATTTTGGATTTTTGTCACTTTCCCTACATATAATCATCAGAAACAATGTGCAACTTCCCTTTTTTGTTTCCTTAGGACAAGACTACTTACAGTATGTGACCATGCAAACAGCGAGGCACTCTTTAATAGACAGTATCATGAAGAAGAATTGAAAAGGATTTCTTTGGAAGCATGATGGCTCATTAATAGGCACTGCTGTGTCACAGCCAGAATCTCCAGACTGCATCCTTGCCTTCTGCTCGGGTGCGTGCTAGGACAGCATCACTGTCAGCATGACAGAATAAGTAGGTTTGATAAAAGGATCAAGGAATGAAACATTTTCCTTCGACAAGACTCTAAAATGTTGACAGTTTTAATGCATCTGTTCAGGACAAAATACAGTTTTTTCTTCTCAATCCCAAAACACAAAAACAGCCCAAAAGAGTGACGAGTTAGTGATCACGTTATGAAATTGATATGAATATATTAGCAAACTGTTTCCTGTTACTCATCTAGCAGACACAGAACAGTATTAGCATGTATCTGAAGTCATGTTTCTAGCCTCGTGAAGAACCTTTTCTCCCCTTTTTTACTGAACTGTTTTTCTGTACACACTTCCTATGTAACTTGGCATTTAAAGGGATATTTCAGTGTTACAACAGGAAAACCAAATACAACATTTTCTATCTACTGTACAACCACTTGTTGTAATCTGATGTCAAGTGCGAGTTTATAAAAAATAAGCATGTACTAGAGGAAACAACATGTTATTTGACATTTTTATGTAACCACACAACAGCAATGCAAAACAGAAACTATACAGTACTTAATATCACTCATATCACATCATAATAACACTAGAGCTCAAAGGAAGTGATTTAACAGAGAATGATGATTCTTCGAGGTTTTGAAGTTACCGGGAAAGATAAACCGAGTACAGTGAAAATCGGTTCAGCTAGAGTTGAAATATGCAATGCCTGAGCTGTGGCGAGGTTATATGAGAGATTGGTATTACTCTTCGGTAACAATGGTAACATGGCTTCACTCCAGCAGAGTACATGATGTGATAAGTTAAAAAGGTGCATTACAGAAAATGGGTGCCTGCAGATGAAGTAATGATAAAATGGCAAAGTCCACATAATAGCTTCTCTCTGCAGTCCATAGCAGCATTCTCTGTATAATTTTCTAAAAAACTGTGGAGCTTATTCTTTGTCTTAATTCAAGAGCATTGTTTTTCAATTTGACAGCATAATTTGATGATTCAGAATTTGTTATGCCTTGCATCAAAACCCTCCTCGCGCACTCAAAATGTCCCTGTTCATTCTCAGATTTGTTCTGCTCCTGTTCAAAACCGTATTTGTGCTCTCAGGTTTACTGTTACTGGCACAGATTTCCTGTGCTCCAGCTCAAACCTTTCTCCTTGCACTCAGCCGGCTCAGCCAATAGAATTCAACCTGGAAATGACCAGTCATGTAATGAGGGAGGGTCAGAACAAGGACACAGACAGAACGATGAGTCTCGTGTAGCCCAGAGAGTGAGAGATATAAGAGTTGCGACAATGAGGGGTCAGAAACAATAGTTGGTCACATGATTCATGTAGCTCCAAACAGTGTCAACGCAGTGACCGAGATCCACTGTTTTCTATTGAGAAAAACAGGATTTAGGATCTAAACTTATATTTGAGCACTTATACAGCCATGTATATTAATTATATGTGTTGTAAATCAATGACTGATTGTATGAAATAACATTATTAAGGATAATGTCTTTTCTCAGATGTTATTACAATACAGATGCGCTAACATAACATGACATCCAAAGCTTTGCCACTCCAACCATTTTACGACATAAAAGGATCAAGAATGTTCTTAATAAATAATGCCATTGTTCCTAAAAGTACATATCTAGGGTGTAATAACACTTTTTTCATGGTTTCAACGCTGCCTCATACACACAAAGGGTTTGTAAATAATGTGTTCTATTGCCGCAATAAAGTTACAATTGTGTAATTGTAATGTGCATTTTGTTTTACTTTGTACAAAACAATTTTTTTTTCAAAAAAACAAACATCAATACAAACATGTAATGGTTTGATATGATAAGGTGTATTTTGAACAACACATTCACACACATTTACACGCTGACGTCTAGGTTGTGGGATGGTTAGCAATGCAGCAGGTCTCTTCTAGACCCAGTGGAGATAAAAAACTAAAAATAACATAAATAAAAAAGATTGTTTGTTCTGTCGCAGTGCGTTGAGCTGTGGCTTAAGTTAACCATGATCCTGATGTAAAAACAACCGGACATAATGTTGCTCACCTAAAATACCAACGTGTACTGTAGTTAGGTGACTGCACAGTGATTTACATTTGTACTCCTCCTCCAGGAAGGTCAAAACAGCAGCCATGAGCTTCTTGTCTGTGTTCATAGATTCTAGATAAATAGGACATTGCGTCATGCTAAAGACTCCTCATCTGTCATCATCCTCGTTCTGACCCTTCGCCATTAAGTCACTGGTCAGTTCCAGGTTGAACTCTATTGGCTGGTAATTTTTGCCAGGGTCATCTGAGTTCATAAAAAAAAAAAGAAGAAGAAATCCAAGCGCAGGAGCGGAGATCTGTGAGCAGAACTGTTGCAAGCATGCAGCAGCAGTCTGATTGCAAGGAGAGAGGTTTAAGCTGGAGCACAGGAAATCTCTGCAAGTAGCAGTAAATCTGAGAACACAAACACAGTTTTGAGCAGCAAGAGAGCAAGTCTGAGCCTGAGCAGGGACATTTAGAGCACAAGAGAAGAGTTTTGAGAGAAATCATTAGAAAATCTGAACGTGAAATAATTTAATTGTGCTCTAACACTATGCTCTTGAATTAAGACAAGAATTTAATCCCATTGTAATGATTATTTTAATTTGAAGACCTGTAAACCCTCTGTGGACATAAAACCTGTGATACTGGAATAGAAATCACCTCTGCTGCTAAGAGCGGTCATTGCCGCACACATTACTGCTTTGCTCGATTCATTTAATGTTGTCTCTGTCTCTGCACATAGATCAATACCATAGCCAAGAGGAAGTCCTCTATGCCCTTGATTTTCTGCACTGGAAATGAGTTAAAGCAATCTTGTAAATTGTCTGCCAATATACAGAAAGGGGACAAAATAATGTAAACACATGATGATCAAAGAACCTTGAAGTATTTGAATCACCATTTCAAACAGGTAGGTACAGAATGTGGGAGCGTACATTTGTCTTATCAGTGCGCTATTGCTGATGGTTTCTTTTTGATATTTCCTCTTCACTGTCGCCTAGTGCTTGCTCAGGTGGGACTGTTGGGTTTTCTACATAATTCTGTATATATTTATATTACACAAGGATTTAAACTTTACACTGTAAAGTGCCTTGAGATGACTTTGTTGCAATTTGGTGCTATATACATAGAACTGAACTGAATTGAACTGAACTAAACTGAATTGAAATGTACAGGTAGAATAAACTAAGATAAGGATTTAAGACATTGTGAACTTCAAAAGTTACACTCTAATTTCAGGTGTTTCCCTTTTCCTTTCATCTGATGCGTAAATGTAACTTAGCTGCTGAGGTTATGTGTAAAGGCTAATTGTTGTGTTGCCTCATCCAGAGTCACTGCAGGAAGAAGAATCTACAGAGAGTCAGGGAGGTCTGGCCATCTGGATCAGTGAGAGTGTTCCTGGTGGACTGGCAGGCTTAAGTTTAGTCCATCATTTTCCCAGAGCCAATTTAACTTTGTGAACAGTATCTCTGTGGGCTGAAGTGAAATTATTACAGACTGACTGCATTTTGCATAAATCTGAACTAACAAATGTGTTCTGCTGCCTTCAGGGTGCTGTCAGAAATAACAGAATTAGGAGTTAAGCATCAATGAACAATACAAATGAGGAGGTAAATGACATGGGACAATCAGTAATAGCTGTATTTCCATACATTTATTTCATGTCAGATACACTTAGGCCTGCCCAAGATGGAGACAAACTGTGTTTAAGCTGCTTAGGTTGCCAAGTTATTCTACAAGACATTTACATGTACAATTATTCTGATGGTGTATGTTTTTATTTGTAGAATAATTAGACCATCCTGGTGAAAACTGTGAGAGTGACAGCGACTATAATATGCATGCTGTCAGTCCCTTTTATTTTTTTACTTAAGAGCTATTTGGTCAATTATTTTCTAATCCACAAATCCACTGGTGGTGCATCATCTCTTCCATGTGCTTAAGTGCCGAGCAAAATGTATTGCTCATGCCAGCATTAATTAAAGATCCTTAATCATAAACATCTTTATGGGTGGAGTGTGCGGTTACTTTCAGAAAACATTTTGACTATACTATCACTACTAATATTTACTTTCTTCTCTTGCAGTTCCTATAGAAACATTTTTTATCCCATAGTAAAAAGTTGTCTTTCTTCCTCATATCACATGTAGACTTATTGTACAGTAGTAGTATGCTAATGTACTGGCCCAAATAAAGGATTACTCTGTTTAAAAGATGCGCCCTCCCCTTTTCCAGCAGTGAGTTTTGTGAAAAAGAGAATAAGAAACACTTAACACCTGTCCAGTAATCCAAGTGTAATCCAAGAAAAGAGTCCTCATCACTCATCACTGAAGCTTTTTTTCTCATAGAAATTAAACATGAAATACATCAAAACTCACTTTAGTGTATACTGTCACAGAAATGCTTTGTTATTGGCTGTTTGACAGATTTTTCTCTCTGGAATAAAAACATGAGGCTATTAACCCCCAATTTTTCAAACCTAATACCAGAAAATAACATAGCTTTACACAGCCAGTCAGATGTTTGGACACACATAGGAATTACAATGTTTTTGAAAGAAAAGCTGATTTTTATGACATTAAATTGATCAGAAATATGATGTAGACATTGTTAGGACTGTAAATGACTATTTTAGGTGGAAATGACAATGACAACTGATCATTAGAAAACCCTTTTCCAATGATGTAACATAGGTGTATTTCTTTCAAGAAAAACATGGTAAATCATGTGTGTCCAAACTTTTGACTGGTAGTGTATAATCAGGTAAATACTATACTTTTTAGATTTAGTCTTTGGAAGTAAACAGGAAATTATGAGCAAATAATTGATCTGTTTTGTTGTATGATCTGCTCACAGTAAACAAGTGACCCAGTGAGTCTTAAAGTAAAGTTTAGCTCATTGTCTTCTACTGTATTATCTGACTGTGCCACAGAGAGCAGATGTTCTCGTGGGCAGATTATTGGCAAGTATTTAATAATAACGCTTCATTTCAGTTGACTATCACCTTTGAGCTGCGAGCTGATGCACACAAGACCAACTGGGATACGTCCTGTTGTAAAAATTTGAGAACAGCTTTGTCCTGATATAACCTGTTTGAGGACATGGCATTAAAGTTATTGGCAGCACTGGCAGTTGCAAACGCACAGCGGTGGAAAAGGTGAAACTGGTGGTAACAGACTTAAAACGAAAGGGCTAATTAAAAATAATGAGCTGCCTCTTTTGCCTTTGTACCAGTATCATACAGTAAGGCAGTGCTACAATCAACCTTCATCAGACCTCATCATTAAAAGTCAGATCAATAAGGTTTCAGATCACACTTGAAAGTCAGCAGACTTTACACAAAATACATCATTTTTATACACTTGTGGACAGTAAAAGGAGGATAAATGCTTTTTCCAATGATTATCTTGAAAAAAGAGAAAGTAACTTCAGCAATTTTTAACTGGCTTATTTACAGTATTCTGTTTAACGTGATGTATGCAATGAATTATATTTCCTTGATCAAAGAAAGATAATAAGTGAGCTTGAAATGTATTATAAATTCTGAGTTATGAGGGTGGTGGAAGCTGCTCTCAATTATATGGCAGGATTTGCCATAAAAGCTTTATTTGACAAACTTGGAAGTAGTTGGTCATGTTGTGTTAGATATATGCATTCTAATGGGGATTTATTTTAATTCAGGGTAGATTAACTGAGAGGCTCTCTTTTACAGAAACTCCCTGATCTACCCACATTCATAGCAAGAAGCTTACTAGTACTAGAGTATCACCTGTGTCCACTGAGCAGCTTCACTGAAGCAGTTCCGTTTAAGGACTTTACTCAAGGCCACCAGAGGATGTTGATGAGGGAGTAATATGCCAACCAGATTTAATCATGCGGATCCAGAGACTGACAAGTTTGCTTTAATCTTCAAAGCTAGATTTATGCTTCTGAATTGAATCGATGCAGAGCCTATGTCGAAGGATATGCAAGTGGCTTACGCCACTGTGAGCTTGGTTTAAGGATTGGTTTCCAATCATGCTGTCGCAGAGGTGGGGTTTCTGTGGCACCGCGTTTAGCTTCTTTGTCAGGAATTACTACTATGTTGAATTTTTTGTTGTGCAACGATTTACTTCATGCACCATGTCAAGCTCTGTAAAAATATTTCTATGCTGTTTATTTCAACTAAAATAGCAGGAATGACCATATGTCTAGTGGAGCAGTAAACAGAAACACTGTTAGTGCTACTCAGAGCAACCCCTAAGGACCCCTTAGGGATGGCAACACTTCACCACACATGTTTATGTTTTTCCTGTCATGTCACGCTGTACTTCTAGTAGATTCACTCAGAGTGACGCACACAAACAAAACGGAGACAAGTACCAATGATTCAGGATGTAATAGCAATGCAAAACTATAGGTATACTACAAGCTTGTTATCACTATGTTTCTTTAAATGTTCTGGCTATGCTTTGATAAAAGAATATACATACATATAGTTTCTGAGCTATTATTATTGGGTGAAGTGTGCACACACACTCACAACTGACGAGCAGATACTAAAAGATGAAAAATAAAGAAATAAAAAAAGATACAATAAACTAAACCCTTGCATTGCAGCCAGAGTTGTGACAGTGTAAAAATCAATTTCATGGGGTTTGAGGATTTACTCATGTCTTCTGCCCTTTCTTCATGTTATTCGATGGGCTATCCAGGACAATAAAATGCTTGATATTGTGGCTCAAAGTGAAGGACAACATAACTGATACATTCAGGTGGTTTAATGTATTTTAAACTTAAACTGATCCATTTATAAAAATGCTTTTAATAAATATTAAACTACAGTACACTGGCCATAAAAAAATAAAGTAATAAAGTATTTAACCAATTTATTTTTATCTTATGTCCCATAATGAACAGTGTTGGCCACTATATTAGTTTGCAGCATCTGCACTAGACTACACAAAAAACAGAACACAAACTTGCAGATTATAGTGCAGCAGAACAGTGAGAAAAATGGCAAGTGCGAGAGTGCCAAAGTGTGTGCATTTAAAGAAACTGTGAAATCTAACAGTTGTGTACACACATTGAGCATAACAGGTCCAAAACAGAAGATATGTTAGTATTAAGTGTACAAATATGGTTCTGTCCTACATTCACAGATGTTATTTCACAGTTACTCACAATACTCACTCACAGTTTGAGATGGATTCTTATTGAGTACAGGATGACAAAAAGTGTTATGATCAGACTTTTGTTATTGACTAGTGCAGGCCTTTTGCTTTTACATTAAAATCAACTAAGTGAGAGAAAGAGTGAAAGAAATTAAGTGTATTATTCTTATTCTTTGTATTTTTATTCAAATTGTAACTAAGTCTTATTTCATATTCGAGCTACTGGAATACATTACCAGTATTTATAACATTTGACTCACGTTTTTACTTAAGGATAAAAGGCAGGGTTCTTCACAGCAGGGTGGCAGGGTTAGATACCTCTCATTATGGCTTATCAAACATTTTAATGACTGCTAATAACAGCTACAAAAAGTGCAGGAAATTGCTTAGGGCTGAAAAGCAAGACACACTGTACATCCTGATGACCCCACTAATCATGACTTTTTGACTGGTGATGTGTAAAATTTCCCGGAAGAAACAGAGAGTAGATTTCTGAAGCCAGTTACAAACTCAGGGGTTCACAGGCAGATTTTCTGTGGGATAAAATTCAAATTCCCAAGTCTATTACATCTGTCCCAGAGAGGTAAAACTCTAAAGGCAATTAGTTTCAATCTCCCTAAGGATCACCTCCATAGGGATGACATATGTTTATTGTTTGTCACGTCCTTAATGTTCAATTGACAGCAGAAATAAATGATGTGCTCTTTTTAGGTCAGAAACACAAGAGCTGTAATTTAAGCTCACATACAGTAAATTACATAGTTTAACTCAGCTGTCTTTATATCAAAGCCTCTTTTGAGACTTTGATGAAAAGTTTTAATTGGCTTCATTACTGACACATTTAGTGTCTCCTGAGTTTTTTCTCAAATCAAAAAGCTAAACTTGTAAAATGGATAAATGCCCACATATTGATTCTATTTCCTTGCTTTGTGATTTCTCTAATAGTACTTTAGTTCTTTATTTGTTTAACTGTTTATCCTCTTTGTCCTCTTCCCCTTGGTACTGTGTTTACAGATATATTCTATACTCTCATGGCCTGCAAGGGTACTCAAAGGAAATGTTCAGACGTCCTCTTAACTGACACCTTGCATGTCAGAAATAGTGAAACCTCACACACGTTGAAATTATAAAGTATGTGAGACCTGTACATTTTATTTATATTCCCTCACACTGCATATGCCAGATCCTCTGTGGTTTACTTAGAATATGAATTTTACCTCGTCTTGATGCAAACCAGGTGCAATAAACACACATCCCTTATGGGAGTGATGTGAGGATGAGAAGAAGAAGAAAATGTGCAGTGATTTAAATGAAATGCAGTCATGTTTACAGGCCACATATGAATGCACAGTAATTTATTCTCTTAAAATCAGGTATTCGTGATTGATTCAGAAAAGATGGATTACTGCAGACATTGTAAAGGTGCAAATGAGTAAACATTAACTTGATTCTGGAAGTTTTCACTGTGCACAGGAAGCAAAGACTTTGTACTAGATTGTGCCCTTGCATTATTTTTTCTAAGACAACAAAGTGACAAGACATTGTCCCTTTGATTATTCATGTTGATCAGACCACGTTTTCAATAAGAAGTGACTGAAGAAGTGTTGTATCTGACGTAACATCAAACAACACTAAATAGGAGGAGATAAGATTTATGAAATTTGTCTTGTGGCATTCTCTTTCAAAGTCTTTTTTATAGCATGACAAATCAATGTATTATGCATCACTTTTACATGTGTTCAAATGAATTATGAGAAAGAAACTACTGTAGAGCTGGGTAGTACTCATCACCACGTGGCAGCTGATGCCATGTCTTTCCCATTATTTATTTTCTAACACATAATCTAATTTAATAAAACCACTGCCATCTCTTATAGGCACATAATTCACAGAATTGTCCCTTTGTGCTGTTCTTACCTTGTCAGCAGGCGTGCATTTTACATGTGCATATTCTATTAAAGACTAAAAGGAAAACGATATGATTTTCTTATGATTTGTTTGTGAGCAGTAAACAGTCTGTTGTTGTAGCAACCAATGTTAAAATACCATGAGACCATTCAGTATAACTAGTGGGATCCTACATGAACAAATTATTATCTGCCTTGTTTATTTCACATGAGAAATTTCACTGTTTGTGCTTCTCTGTGCTGTTTTCATTGATTTGAGGTTGCCGAGGTCAGTGGACGCAGGTAACATTTTGTGCTTCTTTGCATCAATCAGAACCAGTGTTAGAATAAAATATGTTAACAGTTTTATAGTTTGTCAATAATATGAAACGTTAGAGAAATACTTACCGGTAGCTAATACTTACATTACGAGTTAAAACCAAGTTTTAGACCAGAGGTAAACACGGGGAAAGCAAAAAAGAAATGACACATAAAAATTGTCAGCCATGAATCAAACCAAGGAGGAATCTTAACCACATCCAATGCTTCCCACACACAGAGCAGGAAAGTCCATTGTGATATTTTGTGGACCATGTGGATATTTGCACAAAAAAGAATTCTCCCTGGTACCACTGCCAGTGAATTTACTAACGAGTAAATACACAATTTATTACTGTATTTAACAAATCTTACTGGTATTACATTCCATTTAATACCACTTCATTCCTCTCCAGAACCTTAAATCAAGAGATAATACTGTACATTTTACATCTAAAACATATGAGTTTAGAAATTATACATGCTTAGTCACACACTATACTAACATTTTCTAAAATAGTCTCTTAACCAACTACAAAAACCAAACACTGTTTAAACATTAATGCATCAGTAATATGATATTACATATAGTAGTAGAATATTAAGCTTATTAACGTAAATCTCAATGTTGTCAAGCAGCCAACTATGCAAATGTTACCTGTGTTTGAAATAATGTTATTACTTTACTTTTCTGTTCACCACAATTAACCAGATTTGATGTTGTATCAAATAGCAATATGCTACATTTGCTTATGTATTCACAGTATTTCATACAAGCTTCAATATGTTACTGACAAATACAGTATGTGTTCAACATGTCACATCTTATTCTTTGATTTTATTTGCTCACCGGCCCTTTTAATATTGTCTGCCATTAAAAGTTGTAATAATTCTGCCTCTATAGAACAAATATTTCTCAGGGGAATCTTAATGGATTTGTTGAAATAGTGTTGATGTTCACTTTTGAATGTTCTTTCATCAAAACAAATAGTGCTACCTCTAACAGAGAGGTAAAACACAACAGTGTACTGTAAGTGTAGCCACCACTTTCCCTAATATGATGTTTATAAAATTTTAATTTACTAAATGGCTCATTATATTTATGTTAAATTTAAGAGCAGTTCTGTCCTTGTTGGACAGCGTCAAAATAAGATTAGCAAAATGAAAGACATTGTTTACCACTGAAAATCAGCAACTTTACTTAAAGCACTTAAATTTGCCCAGTGCCTTTTTTGAGCTGGAGCTGAGGTTACATCAGAAAAGAGTTAGGGTGACAGTTTAGTCTAGACAGGATGATGCAGCAAAGAGCCCTCTGACTGATAAGTCTTGTATAAGTATAATGACTGTCTTAGTTGTTACTTTTATCAAAACTTGCCCCTGCCTATAATATACTCTTCTGTGAAGTACAACAAAAAGGTTAAAACCTTTTCCAATATCATAATGGTCTGAATGTTGACTTTTATAATATGCAAATTAAGGACAGACTTTATTTATTATTAATTAATTAAGATTAATTTGTCTGTGCTGATGATTATAGCAGCAATATTCCAAGCAGTCTCCTCTTCTGAAAAAGTAAATTACTGTTTTCTATGCAGGCTTTGTATCTGATTAACACGTTTATCTTGGGAACATGCAATTATGAAGCCTCCATTAACTCTCCATTGTCTTCCCCTTATTGAAATGGATTTTTCTCCTAACCATTCGTGTGGTGGCTGGTCCTTAATTTAATCTGGACGGTGAGGTAGTCATCAAAATCAAAGGTCTCTGAGGCAGCACCTTGCTTTAAAGGAAAGCCTTGCTAACTCTCTTTTTAAAATAAATGCCCCCTCCACATAATTGGTGGGTGAGGCTCCAGCTCACGCACACTTTCCGCTGGAGCCTCCCTCGCAAAAACAAATCCTCCATTCCCACAGCCGCATTACTGCATAGTCACTGCACCAGAATCCCCATGGCAACAGACATGTGCAACAGCCTGCCCTCCCCTCTCCCTTTCCCTCCACCACCCAGAGCTCCTTCCTCACTAAAAAACTCACTGAGCTCCAGGGTACAAATGTGCAGCATCTTCCACAATGATCTACAGCGGTAGATGCAGTAGAAGGGAGAAAAGTTATCTTTCATAATAATCTGTTGACTGAAAAGTCTCTTTTAGTTCAGATGGTTGCTATTGGAAACTGCATGAGGACATGGAGCAAGGAGCAACAAGCATGGCAGACCGGCTGGAAATAGGTGGTAGGCTATATATTCACTGTGACAGGAAAGACAGCCTCTTGTTCTCAGAAGTTTCTGGTTCACAGAATAAAATCAAAACCAGTTAAAAGAGCAGGGTCGACATCATTAGACTCTTCATTCAATTTCTGTCACCACAAAGTTATCAGATGAGTTGAATAGCCCACTCACATACCCACTCACTCACACTCTTATACGTTCTAACTTTGTCTCTTTTTATTTCTGTCATTGTCTGGTTCATTCACTATCTGGTCATCCATCTCTCTTTCTTTATTCTGTGTTGGTCTGGTCATTCTGACTTTAACTGTAATAATATTGTGAATTGGGGTTACTGCGAGTGGAGGAGTCAGACTGACCAGCAACCCCTATTTCCTGCTTTCGCATCACCTCATCACAGTAGAAAAGACACATGATTTCTCAATCCACAGCTCACAGTGTCCCACTTTCACTGCCTGCTTTGCAGTGAACTCAGGCCCTGCATTAAAGTTCTCGCCTTTTTTTTCTCCCAGTTAGACGTACTGAAAAAACCCACTGATGCTTTATGGTTACTGGAGAATAAAAACAGTCATAATATTCTCACAATGTGTATGTCACTTCAGGGAGAAGGGTATTATGTAAGATAAAAATGTAACCGCATGCATGGTTTGTGTACAATGTACAGTAATACAAAAGCAAACAGCCTAATCCAGAGCGAGCCGGCTGAAGATGTTCATCTAAAACTGCTGGTAAATACAAAACATTCTGTAACAAATGCGGCATGGACACTAGACTACTCAATATTGCTTTTTTCTATTCTAAAACAGTTAAATGGTGAGGATAGGAGTTTCATTCAGACTGAAATTTGTACTCAGTTGACAGAAAATTAAAAGGGAACTCCAGAGATTTACCATTGAATTTTCATTAAGATTGAGCAAAGAAGCAAGAAGCAAAGCTCCAAAGAAACAATAGATCCTACAATCCCCATTATCCAACTCAATAGTGTTTTTGTCACAGTCTTTCAAGTTTTACAAAGTCCACATCCCAAATTTGCAGTGCAGACTTTCTGTTAAAATTCAGACTCTCAAGTCCTATCTGAGATAACCCTAATGACATTATAATGGTCATTTTCTCACACTTCAAAAAGCTGCTCCACATTGTACAATAGTTTCTATCAGCTGTGCAGTAGAACGTAAACTGATCTTCATGTGTAAAATACTGTAGGAGACACATTAAATTTTCCCTTTATAATGATTTTCTCCACACTCTCAACACTAATAAACTGCTTACCAGTGGCGGCTCGTCAATAGAGGCTGTCTCAGAAGAAGAAGATAGAAATCACATAAATATATATATTTTTTAAACATGAAAAATGTTATAAATTATCTAAACAATATACAGACTGTGAGTACAGTAACTGTAATCTGCATTCAAGTGTAGTTTAAAAATATTATCTCACTTGCTTACAGCAACTGAACGGTGTGATATATTTCCTGTTCCTTGGGGGGACAAAAACCTTTACCATAGACCTATGCTATAACTGGTGCATGTGCACTGGAACCCCCTCCAATACAAAGCACAGGAAAACCTTGGGGCGCAAAATTTTGCACCTAAAGCCCACCCACAAGACTGGCGTCAAAGCTCCAGACCTGGAAATTCAAATGGAAATTCACCGTGGCGCTTGTGTTTTGTTTACAGTCAGTTGGAGGAGCATTTTTTTGTCATAGAGAAAGCTAACTCAGGTACTAAAAAGCGAACCGTTCCACAGAAGAACTTCACAACATAAGATTTGGCTTAAATATGGTGGTCATGGTGAAAGTGAACACTCAGAAAAACCTGGCAGTTTCAGGGGGCTGGTGGACTTTGTTGGATCCCTGGATGCAGCAGTACCTGCAGATTGTTACTGTGTTTAAAGGGACATCTGAGACAGTGCAGAATGAGCTACTTGACTGCATGTTCTCAATTGAAGAAGTGACAGACAAAATGTACTTAGAAATAGTAAATGACACAGACTGTGTATTTTTATGTTAATTTAATAATTTAAAGTAGTGGTTTGCATAATAATGGTGCTTTGGATAGAGTGGTGATGAGTAGCTAGAGTTCAACTTAAAACTGACTTGCAAAAGTGTGCCCAAAAAATAATTTCACCAGCCACCGCTGCTGCTTAGTCACTGACAAATTATTTATCAACGTTTATATCTTAATTATTAAAATTGTTCCTGTATTTTCCTTTTTGTCTTTTAATTAACAAAAATGCCAAATATTTCCTGATTTCAGCTGCTTAATAATTTGTTAATGATTTATTTTTCTGTGTGTGGAACAAAACTAAATATCTTTGAAAAATTTAAACGTGTTACCTTGGGTTCTTTGAGATTCCAGTAAAAATATTTCTAATATTCTGTAAAATTTCACAGACAAAAAATAATACTTGTAAAAAATAAATCGCTTGTTTGTCCAAAAGTCTCTTGTAGCCTTCAAATTAAATATTAATTCACCAAAAATATATAATTGTAAACATAAGCTGAAAAACTTAGTTTAAGTAAAAAAATTAAAAGTACAGTAATTAAAGTTTTTTATTTATGTATTTATTTTATATTTATTCTGGGTAAGCTTTTTTGTCTTTGTTTTCTTAGAAGATATAATAATACAATAAATAGTTTTAAAGTGTATTTGTGAATATTTTGTTGACTCCATTTACATATTGGTGATTTTCACATACTTCACTGAAGAGGTCCAGCAATGCCACCCTGCATAGACCTCTTGCCACTCCTTTGCCACCCCATGTAAAATCTTCTAGATCCGCCGCTGCTTATACTTCTGAAAATGTACCCGCATCTCAATTACAGATGAAGTTTCAGTACTAATATCTTTACCTATAGGCCACCACTTGCTAAACATAAACCTTTTATTTCAGCAGCATTATTTTATTAGTATGCTGTATATTTCAGATAAATAGCCAGTGCAAGGCTGTGTGCAAGGCTCAACGTGCCGGAAAGCCTAACGTCCTTCAGCGTGGCACTGGTATTATGCCATATTCACTTGTGCCGCTTGATTTAAAGGTTCCAGGGTCATCAAGTCCACATGACATCCAGTCCAAGGTGATGAAAGGGCGATCTCTTTAACTGTGATTAGCAGCAGCACTAGATTACTTCGATTAGTGCGTAATCATCTCCGACATTAGAGGTGAACGTCCTGACGCCTGAGCGATTCTCAAAGACCATCACTTTCACGCCCAGTGCTACCGATATCAATGATGACCATGATTCTTTCCATCACCTTTTTCTGCATTTTCCTTCCATTTTTACCAGATGTGCTCCTTGAGGGTACTTCTGTCCTTTATGGATGGGAGATCATATCAATACATGTCACTTACAGTACATTCACTGTCTTCACATGTCATTGCATTTGTCATGTGAATGCTGCCATTCGACAGCCACTTCTGTTTAATTGCAACAAAATGTCAAACTCTCTGACAACATAAAAGGTCACTAAAGAGCAGTTTACAAGCTGTGTTTTAATATCACTGTCACTGACTGCAATCTGGCATTATCAATACTGCCAGAAGTGGTACTGGTGGCTGAGTGAACCAGGGATAATGAGGACTTACAAATGAGAGGCGTTATGACTGATGTGTTTCCCATCTTTTGGCGACTGAACTGGGGTCACTGGCTTTGAGGTAGAAACGTCAAAGCACAACAGAAGCCTCTTTTTTCTTTTTCTATTGCTCATCTTACTTTTTTTGTATCTTTGGACTGTGGATGATCATAGCCCACAGCTGTTAATTTCACAGTACACATGTGCAGGCTTTCGCAAGAGAGCAAACACGCAAGCTGCACATGCAGGTTTCCTGTGTTAGAATTCATTCATTCATTTACACAGAAACAAAACGGAAAGATGAAATAATATTTTGCAGTATGATTCAACTCAGCCCTGTCTCCTAAAAATTACGTCCATATAGAACGAAACTGCATTCCGGATTACGTTTTGTTACAGAACGTATTT
>JAUYWH010000002.1:7269669-7286555 GCA_034779795.1 Ctenopoma multispine
GGGTTTCTGCCCCGAAATGCGTGGAAATATGTCTGTGAAGATTCTCAGTCATCCAGGTAAAGTTGTCTGAAGATTGACAATTTGGACAATTACCTACTGTATTCTCTTTAATGTCTGGACTAGCTGCTTCAGATATTTGCATTCGCACATATAGCACCTCCAGATAATTACTTCAGAGTTCCAGTGCACGAGATTTATACAGTACAGTTCATCTCCTGGTTGCTCTTTGCCACTGATACTTTTGGTATCTTAGCAACAATCAAACTGTGAGAAAACTAAACATCACTTGAACAATGTACCAACAGCTTGCAGCAATGTCCCCTAAACTGACTGCAGCATAACTGGCATCCTTCTGTGTAAGTGTCCACTGAAAGAGAAGCGGCTGTTACATGGTTATTTTGCTCATAGGCAATGGAGCAACAGCCATACCAAAGCACAGGGTACTTTATTCTCTAGTACAGATAAGCATGGGGCATGGTTAACACACACACACACACACACACACACACGGACTAGCAGGTTCTCTATCTCCCTGCGTGTGTGTAAAGCAAGTTCACTCAAAAGTAAGGCCAAAATATTATACTGGCTCAGCTGCACACATAGTGCCTCAGGCCCAGCGGTAGCCTAGCATTAACCCTGACAATTAAAAAAAAGACCTGGCACACAAATGATTTCATATTCAGTTCAAGTATAAAATATAAAAAATAAAACAAGTCACAATTTAGCATGACCTCTTACAAACCCTTCTGTGGTTACAGGCCAGTAAATATTCAGTCTATAGTTATTCTTACATTATGTCTGAGCTGCTGATTGTTATCATGGAAATTATGGCAGTTTAGTTAAAGGAAACAAAAATCTGTGAAAAATCTAAAAGGCACTATGAACAAACTTTGAAACTAGTGGTGTTTCATTTTTAAGTTGATTTTAGTAGTTGTGGATAAATGGAATAAATCCAGAAACGTTCTGAGATCACTGACATGACCACTGTCGAGTTGCTGACTAACAAGCCTATTTACAAGCCTGCTGACAAAACCATAACACATGTAAAATACGGATTACTTCAGTATAATATCCTGTATAGTAAAATTTAATTTCTTGAAACTGAAGAAGAAAAACTTTAATATCATTTCTCAAGTAGAAAGATAGTGTAGTGTAACAGATATCAGCCTATTTTTTGGGTGGATTTGAATAATTAACAATTTTTTTTCTTACAGCCGTATGTTTTTTAATAATTTTTACCACACCAGTGCGAAAGAAACTAATAAACATCCCCTAGGACAATATAAAAGTTTTATACAACATATTACTGCAGGATGTGGTAGCTGCAGACTGCATGCCCCAAAACACAAGTTTCAGGTCAGCGTATATTTAAGTAAAAATTATTATTTTGCATCCAAACACAATGTTTTATTAATTTTAACTGGAATATTCGAAGAAGAAAAAAAATGACAGTGGCTGTCATCTGTTGTGCACCAGATCAAGAATACCATGAGTTTAACATCTTATGTTGTAGAAAAAGGTTAATGTTTGTTCTGAGGATAAATTGCTGGTACATACTTAATGATATTTGCACGGTCGGACAGAGATGCATGTTGATGCTGACTTAAATTAGAACAGACCATTTTTCATTTACACTGCGTTTACCAACAGTGAGGCAAAGTATTTTTTTCAAATATCCTGCCTGTGTCGTCTCATTAAAAGCACATCCTTTAAAATCCCCCATGTGGATCTCGAAAGAACAGCCTCACTCTATAATCACACCTTTAATTTCACCCAGAAAGGAAATAAAATGTGATTACCTCGCTAAGATTTATTTATTTTTTTAATTATAGCTCGCTTTGTGGGGACAAATCAAGATTATATATAAAACTCTCCGTGTGACATTCGGAAAAAAAAAAAAAAAAGTCAATGGCGAATGTGCTGTCATGTCAGTTGAACAGCATTACGTTCTTCCTAATGTTTTTATAGAATTTAAGGGATACAAGGGAGCTCTATGCATCTTCACCTCATCTCCACTTCAAACCAAGGTACCCAGCTAGTCCTACTGCAGACTGCTGCTTTGTATCTCTACCACCAGCTGAGTTTATATGAGGTGAAAGAGCTTCACACAGCAGGGATGAGGGAGAGATCAAGAGGAAGGGAGATCATACTGTACCTGAGTAAAGTCATGCCTTGTGGATGGCATAGTGAGAAAACGTCTAAAACATGGTAAAGAATGTCACATTCTAGCTAAACGTGTCTTAATACAGACACATGCTGCTCCTCTGACCTTAGCTCACACTCTGGGTTTACCACAAGAATATTTGAACTCCCTGCACTCAGCACGCCCACGGTTTTATAGCTATCTTCTGAAGCCTGACTGAACTCTAAAAGTAAACTTTACTGAAAAAATGGTTGGATGTATTGGACCAAAACCACGGCAAAAAATAGAATTCAAATTACTTAGATATTTTAGATTTTTTAAATTAATCTTGTAATAAGCGTCATTGGGGCCAATCATTTTTACACTGAAATCACAACTGCAGAGTGTAATTTTCAAATCGCAAAAGACACCATTTTAATTATCACTTAATTAGCAATGCTTTAACTAGCTGTAAAAGGTGAAAGTTTGAATCAACTGTTGATTTCTATAAAGATGAATTTCCGAATAATCTGCAGTTAACGAATGTTAATTCTACGAGCCACACAACAAAGAAATAAACGTAAGATCTGGTTAATGCACTCTCTGCATACTAGAGTCTATACAACTTACACTCTGTCTATAGTTTTAAATTCATCACCTTTAAAGCTATCAATCTGGATCTCCACAGTTCAGAGCTGTGAAGTGATTTGTCCTGTGAGCCTGTAAAGCTAACATTAACAGAGACAGCTGAAGTGCAGATGTGTCAGCAGTGTCATTAAGGACTGTCAGTCAAATATATATGAAAAATATACTGTGACCTGTGACTCTTAGGAATACATAGCCAGCTATGTAGCTGTTATCAGTAACTAAAGTGTAACATTTGAAAATAATAATTATATCTGAATATCCCTGACTAAAGTCAAGTATACCACTAATATAAAATGCTAGTAAATGTAGACTGAAATGATAAATGCTTCAGTAGAAAACCAACCTGTTTTCATGGAAGATGACCAGTTTGACAAATACCATAAAGACCATGAATCATAAAGAACCTGTAGTTAATCAGTTTATTGTAAAACCTATTTAAAATAAAGATAAAACAACAAAAAAGTGAGAAAAAAGAGGAAGTGAGTTGAATCAGTTCATATTTTTGTGTGCAGTCACCTCTGGAGAAGGATTATGTCCCATACAATCTGATGTGCAATCACAGAGTTGTTTGTGTTCTGAGGTCTGACATGCAATCACATGGTGTTTGTGGCTTATTTAAGGTGACACGTGAGGGCAGAGAGAGAGAGAATCACAACAACAATGAGCAACAGTTCCACTTCCTCAACAGCGGGGCATCTGTGCCGGTGACCATTTTTACATGTTGCTGCACGGTTCAAACGGCGCAAACCGATTGACAGTAAAGTTCAAACATCTGCTCTCCTCAAGTGTGGCAGCATCTAATGAGTAAAGAGGAACATAATCCATAACTTCCCCTCATGTAAACAAACTCTATCACCATATTTTGCTCAGCTTACATGCAGTGAAATAATTATATTGACCTGAATATTCAGTCCAACAGACCTTTTTTCGCAGAAGATGTTTTTGCATTTCACAGAAGGACAAGCATAGGTGTAAATATTAAATTTAATGATGGCTGACTTCCATTTGACTGCTCCAGTTTCAGGGTCCTGGTATTATTTGAGCTGGCAGAGCCAACGTTAATGTTATTAGTAACACTTGTGTTTTTCCCATAATGACATGTCGAAATGTCTGCAGTGAAAAAGGCCTATGGCAGGATGTCAATGGCAACCTAGTCAATGAATACACAGACTAATAGTAAACCAGTTAAAAAACAATCCTGTAAATGTCCTATTGTTTCACATTATTCCTCACAATGATTAATCAGAATATCAGAATGCTGACGCTGTGGCTGTGGCACACGTGTTCCTTTATAGTACTAATTTCCACATTAAAGCTTTACATGGCGGATGCTGATATGGTTCACTTGGAGGCTAAAAGGGAAAAAAAAAGTGAAGCAGTGGACTGCCAAGTCCATCAGTATAAATTAACATAACCAAAAACGAAGCACAGAGGCTGCAGACTCACAGTTGGAATTGAAGTTTGTGATCAAACCGTATGGGTTATTGGCTTTAATTAGGCCTAACAGCCTTGGGCTGTATTTGTACTTTTGGCAATGACATCTGGGGGCAAAACAACCTCAATATGCAGCGATCATTAGAGCCCACCCCTCATCAGGCACAGGTAAATACACATGGCCAAAAAGAAAAAGTCATACTCTTAATATTTCTTGAACTTCCCTTTGCTTTGATTACAGCACGCATTTACCATGGCATCGTTTCTTCTCCAGCACATCCCAGGATTCGCAATGGGATTAAGGCTTGGACTCTGTTGTGATCAATCCCTGTGTGAAAATGATGCCTCACGCTCCCTGAACCACTACTTTCCAATTTGAGTGCAATGAATTTTGGCATTGTCATCTTGGTACATACCCGTGCCACCGGGGAAGTAAAAATCCACTGATGTAAAAATGTGGTCATTCAGTACATTCAGGTAGAATAGCTGGACACTTCAAGAGGCAGGTGCAGGCTTCAGAGTCGTCCTAGGATCAAAACACACAGGAGGATATGTTTATTCAAACCAGCAGGCTCCAACAGGTAAAGGTGAGTTTCATGTACAAGCATAATGTATAAACTAATTTAATTTAAGATAGCTTTACTTCATACAGACTTTGTAAACATATCTGTCCTGAACTTCTATTGGACAATAAACTATATAAACAGGTAAATGCAATATGTGAGCGCTGAGCATTGCTTAGCCAAGCAGACTGCTTCTAATGGAAACACTTAAAACCACAAGTCTCCGTTTACATTAATCATTTTTTTATGTGCCACCAATCTAACCTGTGAACAGAAACATGCTGAAATGTATTGTCATTCACACTTCATCCAGACTTTTCTTCTGTGAGGTTAGTGCCAAAGGTGTGGACTTTTCAGCTTAACTCCTGCCACACAGCTCCATTTTACATAATCCAAAGCCATTTCTCACAGCTCGCCTTACGTATAATGAGTAGAGCAGAGTAAAGGGCATATTCTAAATGTCATTTCATGCACTGTTCAAATGGACAAGCTAAGGATATATTGGTAAACATTACGGTGTTGCTTTGCAAGATGAAACAGTATGTATGAGGCTAAGATCAATTTCACTCCCAACTATAATCTTTTGCTTCATGAATTTAAATGTTTACCCAGATATGTTCTGCCATCCTGAAGCTCTAGGAAGGCTGAGACAGCCGATGTAGACAAAACTAATTTATAATGCAAGTAATGTCCAAACATCTATTAAATATGCAGATAAAAAAAAATGTTTAAGAAGCCCACGGCTCCTCCTCCATAAACACAACTCATTTAACATTATTAATTTAGTTTGAATAAGGGTACAATGCTTTAGTAGTAGGAGAAACTGGGTCTATTCCTTATTGTAATTTACGTATAAATTTAACACTGATGTTGTTCACCACAGATATGCTTTTGTATTTCCAGTGGGACAGCAGAACACTGTTGTTCTCTATTTTTATTTAGAGGAATCTCAACATTACCCTACTGTACATGGGGTTTAGTATGTGACATTTGTCAGATACACCTCAGACTGTGAATGATGAATGATACAGATTCACAGGTACTAGAGATTTCTAACGTCTACTCAGAAAAGCAACAGAGCAAAACACAAAATAATCCCTGTTCATTGTTCCTTTGGGTCCAAACTTATATATTATCTGGGCTGCAATGAAAGTAATGCCATTCACTGTCCCTGGTTTATTTAATAAAACACACTTTGGGAGAACAGGAGCATTGAACACACATTTACTTCATTTTCTATGTTTGATTGATGATGGCTACAGAAAAAATGGGGCATCTGGGCCCTTTGGCTACTCTTACGCAATCCCTGTCATTTTGTTATATTTTTTTCCATTTGCTTCTTCTCAAACTTTTAAAACAAATACTAATTCTGGCACTGTGAGATTCTAGCTATCCACTAGCACTGTTAATGAATTAAATGGAGAGATATGCATTTTCACTCTTCACCAGCCGCATATTATACATTTGGGGACTTAGGCATAATTTTCAAGATAGAGACTTGTAAGATGAATCTATGTTTCAGGGAAGTCATAGTCTAACTATTTTTAATAAGCACTAATGCCTTCTTGTTCTGGGAATATTAAGAACACTTATAGGTCTATATTACCACTTATTATTTTTATTGAATGATAAATAGGCCAATCTAAACCCTGAGCCATTTTGTCACTTTTATTACTTACTGTAAAGGGGACAATGGGGAGTAGTGGAAACTGTCCCCGGGAATGATTTGTATTAATATTACCAGTGTGTAGTTACAAAGCTATTCTGCAAAAATACAAATGAAAACCAATGTAAATTACCCATTATATGGTGCTTTCAGGAAGATAAATTCCCCCCACTGTATATACACTACCAGTCAAACGTTTGGACACACATAGAAATGAGCACGTTTGTGAAAGAAAAGCAGATTTCATAACATCAGATTGATCAGAATGAATGTGTAGACATTGTTCATATTGTAAATGACTATTGTAGCTGAAAACTGTTTTTTAAAAGGAATATTTACATAAACATACAGATTCTGCAAACATTAGTTCTGTCTTCCAACTGATCATTAGAAAATCATGTGCAATGATGGTAACACAACTGAAGACATGAAAAACATGGTCATTCCTACGTGTGTCCAAACTTTTGACTTGCAGTGTATATTTTCTATTTACTTGGGCTTCGTGGGGAAATGTGCAGCAGTTTGTTACCTGCCGATGTGGTTCATCACAGTTCAGTTAAAATAAGTAATTACAATGCAGTGCTAAAACAGACAGGTTTTCTGGTTGTTTAATCTCTCAGCAGGGATTCAAGCCCTTGACATTCTGGTCACAAACCAGTCCCACTGAACTTGAAGCCATTATCATACTCAGTTTAATGTCTCATCCTAATGCTGAATGCTTTTCAGTTCGGTACATGTTTGAAATTTGTTTTTCCATTAAAATGGACTGACACTAGAATCATTAAATATGAACTTTCACACAAACATCCCACATCAGTAACAAGTGTGACACATCAGCGAAGAAAAAACACACCTGCTCACACTGAGTCTACCAGTAAAAAGTAAAGACAACAAAAAAAATCTCAAACTGAAAATGCCATGCCAGGGTAAAAGTCAATTCCAGTACTTTATATTTTGGTATTTATTTTATATGACTATATCTACTGTAAAATTGTAACTATATGGCTGTAGCAGGCAAATTGATTCAACGTAACCTTTAAACATTATCTTTAAAGGTCAACAAAGCATTTATTAACCAAAAGACACAGTATTTTCTAGATATTTCATATGATTTTTTTTTATTTTATATTTTATTAGATTCATATTAATATTAATAATAATTCTAATAATATTTAGGATTTTTAAGTAATATTTGTACATTCACACCACTAATGATCTTAAAGGACGACTTCGCTGATTTTGAAAACTGCTTTTTGATTGTTTAGGCAGTACATGTAGTTCAATTGTATTAAACCTGAGTAAATTAATTAATTGCAGTTTAATTTCTACAGTAAACATCAGTAGGAGTCTGATGTATAAGAAAATGTTTACACATACTAAGTATGTAAATAAGTAGACAAAATGTAGGCCTTCATATGTATTTGTGTTGTTAATACAAACTGAAGACAGCTTGGAGCTCTGCTTCACACTGGAGCTGACACTGACAGTCTATTCATTACTCACAGTGAGCATCTGGTAGGAATTAGAGAAACTGCTCTTAATTGGCTTATATATTAACTCTTAGAAACAGTCCTCTATCACCTTGTGCTATATCCTCTTATTCAGAAGTCAGTTACATAATGCCTCAAAATCCAAGGTTACATTTCACTGTCAGTGACTGTGCTTTCATTTAGTCAGATAATTGTGCAGCATTTCTATACTGATGAAACCAAAACTGTTGATAAAAGAAGCCCCAGTAAGAATTTGTTGGAGCTTTATCTCTCAAGTATTCTTCAAATACAGCATATAAACCAAACATCAATTATCTAATAAGATGTCAGAGACTTGTCTTAGGTTGTTCAGTCACATTTCAGGCGCTTAGTATATAAATATCTTTGTCATTTCTAGTTATAACTTTAAGGCAGTTGAGCTTTCTCAAAATAAGAGTTGGCATACATTAAGGTTTCCTATTTTAGCAATTAGAGGTTGAGAAATATTGCATGATGTTAGGATGGAGAGAGGAATCTGTTTACAGCTGTGAGCAAACAAATGTTTGCTCAAAAATGTGCTTTGCGTTTTTGTTACTTCGCTTGAATGTTTGACCTTCACTGTGCAGAATAATATATGTGCAGAGTTGGACACTTGAAGATTACTTTCAAATTCATCTGTGTAGGAGTTAAAGTTTCTTTATGCTCACCTTAAATTTGAGTTTAAGACATTTACATATGAGCCTCATGTTTTTACAGTATTCAATACATCTGCAGCATTTGAAAAGATGTCCATATTTATACATTCATAATTAGGCTTTTTAAACGAAGGACAAAAAGTAGAATTTATAGTTAGATACATGAATGCTTACATGTCAGAATCATATAAGACACAAATTATTATTCCAGGCTGAGTAGTTATATATATTTTAAAACACGTCTGAATGGAAATCTTCACATTTTTTTTTAAGAAAAGACATTTTGATTGAAGACCTTACTTCTAACAGAGGATTTAAACTGAATGGATGTCTGAGCTGCTGAAAGCAATGTGTGTGAGCAACTAAAAAAAAGAGGAACTGAAACTGAATACCAGTGTTTACAAAAAAAAAAGCACTTAAAGCTGCAGGAGGTAGTTTTGGATGCGTTTGCAATTCATCTACATTTTTAAAAAAGCAACATTCTGGTTGAAAAGAAATGGACAATCACCATTTCTCAGAATCTCATAAGCTGGGTTGCGAAGTGTACCCTCTACACTCCCTCCGGACCCCACCATTCAGTGTAACAAAGGATATGAGACTCTGTATGAGTGACATTAAATAGTTTATTCAACTATATTTAAAAAGAGAACCGAACTTGAAATAACTGTACTGAGTGTTGTTCTGTGTGTGTGTGTGTGATAGGAGAGCTACCCACAGCGTGCTGCAGGGACCATGGATAGATGGATTTGTGTTCCACTGCTGCACAACAGCAGCGATATCAACATTGCTCTGCTATTTGCTATCAAAAATGTGCTTTGCAGCTTAGGTACCTCACTTGTCAATGTAAGATCTGGTGCTGGAAAGCCTTCTTAGAAACTTACAGCAACTTCAAACAACATAGCAAACAAACAAAAACAACCCTGCTACGGTCTTTAAAAGTAAATTTACCTTGTTTTTCATGAGACAACGCTCATCAATTACACACACTGTGAGCGCATCTTGTCTCAATCATTGGTTACTCAAACATAGTAATTGTTCTCCCAGGAAGTAACAGGAAAGGGTAACACATAGCTCAATGACTCTTCCTCTCTAATGTGCTTCGCTCTACTGATTATCCCCCATGATGACACTATTACTCTTCTCCCCTGGCAAAACTGATAGACAACAAATTGACTGCATAAACTAAACTCAACTCACCAATACAGACACAAACCAGTGCTTTTCAGCATGTTGTTTTAGGGGTGTTTGTTCTCCAATGGTTAAATGAGCCAAGAAAGGTTTGTGGCTAATTCTCAGTGAACCCTCTGCAGTGCAGCACTTTCCTGTTCAAGATGAATCTTTTAGCTTAAAGCATTTGGGGTTACAAGAAGATGGGACTAATGCACTTCCCAGCTTAAACACTGCACTCTTCATTTAGGCGCTCTGAGGTCTAAAGGCACTACTGCATGATTCAGTCAAAGTGCTGTTTGGAACAGTGGATAGTGTCAGAAAGGCCATTACCAATAGCTGAATTAGGGGGAGGTCTTTATGTTTTTTCTTTTCTTTTCTTTTCTTTTCTTTTCTTTTTTTTTTGTTTCTGACTACTTCTAAAAGTGTCCTGTTCTGCAGTAATTGCTCAGTTGTGCTTTGGTGTGAACATTTCCAAGATATCTCTGTTTACTATATCCAAGGACTTAAACAGAATGTTTAATTCTGCCACTACTGTGGTTTATTCCTCTCAGCTTGTTAAGCAAACAAAGCACACTAAATTCAGATAACTTACAACAACCTAGTCAGCTATGCTGATCACTCCAACACTTGTCACTAGGGGTAGGTGATCTGGCTAAAAGATCATGTCACAGTATTTTTAATCACAGTCATGATCCATGATCTGAATTGTAATTTTGTTCCCAACTTTGAAATGCACTGTATAATACAGCGAAACTAGAAATAGCCAAGAGAGAAATAGCCAAAGTAAGTAAAGTGTGTAATCAGAGCTGTATATTAAGCTAATAAGAGAGAAAACTGGTGAGGATCCAAAACGGTGAAGAGAGCCCATTGCCTTGCCTTCTTGCCAATTCCAGAAGCTGACTGGCCAAAAACCGCATGACAATGTACAAACACAGCAATGTCAATTGTGTAAAATGTGTATGTGTATAAGTTTCATAGCCATTCTAGTTAAATCTTCTACTCAAATATATTCTATATATTTTCTGTGTACCTTTAACAGACCCTGATGAAGCCCACAAGTAGAAACATGTTTCTTTATGTTGCTGGATGATTGATGTATCCATGTATCTTGACAGTAGGTGAAGATATACCATGACTTTTTGCTTTTACGAGGCATGATATGGTGGCCACTGATAGAATGAGTTAGTAAAATGAAACCAATAAGCATGAGTCACCAAAATAGAGAAACTGAAACATAATACCACTGTTTATTACAAAAAAAACCTGACCGGCGGAGCGGCAGGACCGTGCTGAAGGGCACCACAGTGGTGTAGATGAGTCTCAATCACATTCAAGCCTGCCAGTCTTAGATTGGACCAGTAACCTTCTGGCCACAAGCTCACTTCTCTAACCATTAGCGTACTGCTAGTTGGATTCTCAGCCATTACATACCATAGAATAAATAACTTGCGAAGCACTTTTCATACTAAGAAGGTGAGAAGAAAAACAGAGGCACGTATAACTGTAAATGAAGCTGTGTCAGATTAAATACTGTTACCACATTGACAGTTGTATATCTAATCAATTAGCACGTCAAAGGCACATGGGTAAAAAAACAAAAACAAAACAGAACCACGTAATGGGGAGTGTCTTGTGTAAAACCTGAGGCCTCCTGCTCGCGTAGATTAATTTGTCCTTTTTAAATCTCTCACTAGCTATTAACGAAGCCAGTTAACACATTAGGAGAGATGATATGTGATTGGCTTTTTCACAAATTTGGGTGCTTTCCCATTCTCACTGAAGGAAATCAGGAACCAGAGTCCTCTATAACCACTGTTCATGATCACCTCCAAACAAAACATTATGATTGTCTATTGATTGCACTCTGATTGGTGTGATTTGACTTTAGAGGGTTTCATTCAGATGAAGACTGTGAGTGAGTGCAGTCCTCTGAGGTCGCCTGCCATCTCTCCCATATGCCACAGTTTCATTATGATTTCACGCCTCAGCGAGTTGCTCATTCTATTGAAAAGAAATGCGTGTTCCCTGAAATTTATTATTAGTTTCCATTTTACTGAACAAACGAGTACAAACAAGTCTTCTCATACCTTGGTCATTGTGCAATAGTTAGGTTTTGGCCATGAAATTTTTAAATTTGCAGGGACCTGACTTAAAATCTCCTAAGTAATTACTGTAGAGAAAAAGGATGTTGTTTTGTATTCTAATGCTAAAAAACTGCAAATATAACATGATAACAAATGGGTTAATAAAACTAAGCCTAATTAGTACCACAGTACATTAATCTTCAATAGCTACATCACTTTTCTGTCCAGATATCTCTTTATCTTTTAATGACATGGTTGGTGAGGTGTTGATGTACACTTGTATAAGTGACACAGCAGTACGGTGACACGCTAGGAAAGTAATTAAAACGTCTGGTAGACTGTCAAAAGAGAAACAATGATTAGGATTTAAAATAAAGCACGATGATGATTGTGACTCAATATTCTGATAACTGTGCTCTCTATTAACCTCAACTCACCTTTGAACTTTTAAAACGGGTTAACAAGGATGAATCATTCAGAGTGCTGAGGATGAAGCTGCTATTATGCAGAGTAGCCTCCTCCTGTTAAGTAGATACATATCAGTCTGTTGACTTTTGTGAGATAATTAGGTTGCTCTTTTTTTTTGCTTCTGTTGAATTCTATGTGTGCTGTATTCTAAAGAAATACAGTTGGCACGCTATAGTAATTAAGAAAGAAAAAAATATAAAGTAGAATACATTAAAGGTGCTAGAAAAGAGCTTTTATAAAGTAGTTTTATAGTCATCTCAATTTCATGTTAAGACTCAGATGAGATTGCTAAGGTTGAACAGAAGCATGAATTATGATAAAATTTTGTGTTCAACATAAGATGTGTTTGCAAAAAACTGGCACTTGAGGGAACACTGGGAAACACATTTGCCAAATTGGAGCATTCATGAAGTCAGACTGTACAAAGAAAATTCAAGTTCATTAATTCAAAGAGGACGCTAAGCACTCTTATACAAGAGTGAAGAACAGAGGGTCTGAATGTTTGGAATTGGAGGCAGAAGGCCAAATGGTTTCATACTCAGTCAGTGGCCGTGTGTGCTAGCACACTGGCTGCCAGTGGCACTCTCACAGGGCAAATAACTCCTCAGAGTGCAATTCACTGCTGCCTTTCAATTTGCATGTTCTTTAGTCGCCGGGTCACATGACATTTTCAGTCTGCTCCATCACATGTCATCTTCTCTCAGAGTGATCAGAATTGTTGGTGCTTCAAATGATCACATTTGATACTTTAATAGTGAGCACTTTCTTTGTTTATTTTGTACTAATGAGGCATTTGACTGAATTAACAAATTATTAAATAAAAAAATTAAAACAAGTAAATCTTATTTTTACAATAATTATTAGCTCAAAGGAAGAATTATGGCATCACATTTGAATAAAAAAAATAAATAAATAAAAAATACTAATCAAGATATTTTAGTAACTGACTCTTACAGATCGCGTCCTGAATGAAGCTGACGGGTTCTGTATTTTTAAGATAGAAACCAACAGATAGATAGTTCAGCATATAATAATAATATAGATAATAATCATCAGGCTATTAAACAAATACAATTGTAAAACACTCCCCAGCTGAGATAGTTTGTTGCATTTCTTGTGTAAGAAATGTCTTGACATTAACCGTTTTCACACTTAAATTGAATAATTCATTATATAAATGTAAACATAAGTAATTCATAATAACATACCTATGTGCAGCATAACTAAGAATTTATTTACTTTTAATAGATGCCAGTGGCAACAGTTCTGTTTGTATCTAGAACAAAAAATGTCAGACTTCTATATGTAGTGCTTCAAACAGTCTGTGTTTTTCAATGAGGTATTTTTGCGGTGCTCTGATGTTGGCGTTGCGTCAGTAATGCAGTATTTTTAACCCTGCACCAGGCTACAAAATTCCAACCTGCAGTTCTCCAAGTCACTTCTTTGTCCCCACTTTACATTAGCATAGTATAGCCAACAGCTTATCGATGCACATACTGTACAGAAGAGTCTGTTTGTGAACTGTCAACCATGTTTCTTATCATGCAGGTGCTGCACAAGATAAACAACTATGATCTGTTACACTGGGTTTCACATTTTTATATAAGTTTTATATGTTATAACAAAGTACAATAAGTCACTGAAAGATATATGTTTGTATACACCTGCTAAATGCACCGATTAACTTCAGCTATTTCTTTTTATTGTACAATATGAAGTTTGAGATGAATCATGTAAAATCTGGAAAACACCAGGTTTATGTACTTGATCCGCAATTGTTGCATTGTGTTAGCAAATGCATTAAATAACATCCTAAATCTATACTTTGAATCCATATTAAATGTCAGCAACACCACCAAAGAATTAATTGGTATAAAAAAAGCCAACAAAGTCAAGCTAATCAATAGTTAAGCCTGGTTAACTGCTGTAATACGGGAAGGCCAGTGACAAGTAAGATGTAATCATGTCACAAATTACCATTCTTACACAAAAGAGTATGAAAAGTTGTCATTTTGATTGAAAAAGAAACTACTTACAATGGACTACCAATGGCTTGAGGCAGACAGCATAATTTCACACAATTAGCTTTTGTGGAGGCAGAGTAGCAGGAGACAAGAAAAACATGACAGCAACTCTGGAATGAGAAAATCGAAAAAAAAATAAAAAAAATTATAAAAGTGACTGAATTGAGCAATAACAAACATCAGCCCCGAAAAAATTACCTCAACTCATAAAAAGATTCAAAGTTAGACTTGAAAAGGGATGATTAGGGATGGTTTTATTGAGTGAATTGAAAAAAAGAAGCATTTTCTTTTATTATCAGGAAGCGTCTCTTAAGCAGCTTTGTTCGGTGTTGCGATGTACGGTGGCATCCTTGCTAATTGCTAAAGATAAACCCCCTCCAATCACATTATCCAGATCTGGATGTATTGTAGCAACTTCCCTTTATGTTTTTATTCTAATGGTTTGTGTGAGTTGGTATGCTATGGGGTTGTGTGAATCAAAACGGGAAGAAGAGCCTCTGGGAAAATATTTTGTTCAAAGTGTTTTGCCGATGGTATGGCTGTTTTGTGAAGCATTTCAAATAGACACGCTATACAAAAAAGGCACAACAAACACTCAGGTTCCTGACTTGTTCCATGTTACTGAACTTAGGTCACTTTGTCCTTCCCCACACCTTTCTGGCTTTTTTCTCTTCACTTGACTTTAATAGCACAGCTTCTGCCTGCTATTTGTTCAAAGACTAGTGTATTACATCGGTACAATAAAAAGTGAGTGACCTCGGGTTATGGTACATTGATTTTTCAGACTTAGCTCCTGACTGGATAAAAGGTTTCTCATGTATGATATAGAGACAACAGAAGTCTAGCATTCATTATTTAGAGTCAACCATTCCAGACCTCTGCAATGGCTAGGTGTTCAAGCTGAAAAACTAAGCTAAGCTAAGAAGGGAAACTGGTTGGAAAGTAATGAATAATCTCAAATATAACATAAATATAAAACAAAAGTATACAATTGTCATATTTTATTGCAGGAATGCAAACATGCAACCCTGATTATGGCACACGCATTAAAATTAGATCTCTCTGTTCTCCACTGCACTTTCCTCTTTACATTACTGAATCCCTTAGTAAAGATAGTTAGTGCATTGTAGATCCCACTGGTACTTAGGGGACAAATCATTATTTCCACCTAAGCATATGTACTTTACTTTATGTAAGTGGGCAGTGCACATATTTCTAAATTTACACTTATGTAAGAGGTTCCCTACTACAATAAAGTAAAAAAGTGTTTTATAAAACCAAGCGTTCACAGTCTTGACCATTTGTTCCATAACTGTTTTGTACCTGCAGGTTATTTCGACCAATGGCGACATATTATAGTTAGGCACGTCCAGCAGCCAAATTAATTATGATGGAACAAAAGAGAAAGTGAGGTGACGTAGTATTTAGAGGAAGAAAGTTTGCATAGCCAGGAGAGGGTGGATGTTTGGGTCACAAAACCTAGGACTTTCCCACAGGATGCAACTTTAAGTTCAGTGTGAAACATGTGTTTTAAACACGACTTTCCCACAGCTATGTATTTATTATGGTAACCATTGTAAAATGAAGGTGCTTGTTTGAACCCTAATCATGATCTTTGTACCAACACAAACACCTAAAGTTATCCAGTTACCTTTGTGCTTAAACTCAACCTAAACTATAAAATAATGAATGAATAATAGCCATCATGTCGTCCAAAAGTCTACTTCATGTATTCCGTTTGTCCAAGAGTTCATGACCCAAATACATTAAATTTACTGCTAGAAAAAAAATTGTACTTTATTGTATTGAAATTGATTATATTTTACACTTAAAATTTAATTTCCTAACATGTTTAAAACCTATTAAATACATATTTTCTTTCATTCAGCAAATCCATTGATTGTCTAATCATTTTAGCCTTAATACATTGTTACCAATTTAATTAGACTAGTAAGATTAATAGGGGAAAATATTCTAATGTATTATTTTGTGTGAGGCTTTCATTATACTTGCAGAACTGAATACTTCTGTCTAGACTCAGAGTTCAATAATTACACAGTTGAAATCCATCACAGAAGATGAGCAGAGCATTTTCTCCTCCAGCAGTGGACTCCATAAAACCCTGCATGCTCAATATGCGAGCTCTGGTCTCCGGATTGTTGAACAATTTAATCTGAACCTTTAAGAAAATTGCAATCCGAGATTGTCGCTACCACCTCACCTGTCGTTTTTTTAACCCTGTAGCTGCCGTAAGCAAGCTTGTTTTCACAGATGGAGTCCAGGTTGAAAACAGGCATTGTTTAAAACTTGTCACTTACAGAAAGAGAGGACAGTGGTGAAAAAAACATGTATTTATGGATAAGTAGACTAAAAAAATTTATTTGTTCATTCTATGTGAGATAAGCTCAGTGTGGTAGTTTTTAATGAAATAATCATCAATAGTGAAGATGAGTAAAATACAGAAATTTGTGATAGATAGATAGATAGATAGATAGATAGATAGATAGATAGATAGATAGATAGATAGATAGATAGATAGATAG
>JAUYWH010000002.1:7286655-7319990 GCA_034779795.1 Ctenopoma multispine
GATAGATAGATAGATAGATAGATAGATAGATAGATAGATAGATAGATAGATAGATAGATAGATAGATAGATAGAACCATCCACTGTCTCTGACCTCAATAATAAACACATAGCAGAATTATAGCTCTAGAGAAGTGTATTCACCACTAAATGGAAGACTCATTCAGAAGTTCGAGGTCAGCTATCAAGATGTCAAATGGTGAGCAAAGCTCAATTGAATGATATTTAAAATGGTTTCCCATATTCTGTGAATGAAGTGTTGGTACATAGAGTCATTGTGCCAGAGACAGAAAATGAACAGGGCTGAACTCAAATGAACTGACTTTGAAGAAAAGCTTTTATCTTTTCAGAGTTAGTATTCCTTTAGGTAACAAACAGACACAGATTCCCGAATAAATCATACAGGCAGAGCGCAGAGAAAATAACAGAGCTCCAAATAAATGGCGTTCATTCAAGGCACAGAGCAAATCTACCACAGATGTTTTTGGTGAAGTGCTAAAAAGCAAAGGTAAAAATTATTTGACAAACTGTCTCATCTCTGGTACTTGGAAGTAACCATTGATGCCCAGATTCGCTAAAAGGCCTGTTTTCCTGACGCTGATGCTGCATCTGTTCATAGACGAGTCTCTTAGGGGGATTTTGGTGGGACTTTGTGGTGTTATATTGTACAGTATAAAGTTATTTTCTTAGCTGCCCCCGTGGGTCCCCAGTCTAAGGGCTTTTTGCTTGTCAGTTAAGCTCCCAAAGTGAGGCATTTATAAACCATGATTTTCAGCCACAGCAAACCACCATAAAGTTCATTCATCCAAGTACTGTTTTGAGAGAAATTGTGGTTTTCTGTCCTTTACATAATCAAAAAGGCACCCTCTTACTGATAAAAGACATAACTGAAGGAGGACTGAAACCCCCTTTACTTGCCACTAGACTAGAAACTTTTAACAGTTTACTGGTTTTGCTGACTTTTCTCTTTTTGGTGCAATAAAGTCTGGAGTAGTTTGTCGCAGCTAATAATTACAGTTATATTGTAATGAGCAAGTGTTCAATTAACTGTGTGTTCAATTACTCTAAATTATTTTTCTAACATTGCAGCGCTGCATTGCAAACTGCAATTTTGCAATGAAGTGGTACATCAAAAATTAAAATGGATTCATAAAGAACTCATAAACACATTGTTATATCCATTTAGATTTGGTGAAACTATCTAAATTTTTTGTGCATTGAGTTTAGTTTTGGTTGGTTTCAGAGTATTTAAGTTGAATGAAGCCAGAGAGAATTGCAAGGAAAGGCTCTTCAGAGAAAGTAAAAAAATGCAATCATATTCCTTAGCTGTACTACATCTGTGTCCAACATAAGTACTTTTAACTACATGAATTAAACTATAGTTAAATAATCAAGTAAAAAAAGTGCATCTCTGTGGTTGCAACTGCATATGTGAAAAAGTTACGTTATGTATGTTAGTTAAGTTATTTGATGCATCAAGTGTATGAAATGAAACAAGTGAGAAATATACAGCATTCAATGATGTATTGATGATGTGGTCCTGTTGAAAACCAGGCTACAGAGAAACAACTGCAGCGGGTCCTCTAAGATCTCTGAGAGTTTATTTTCCGAGCTATTTACCACTCACTGCTGAGAGTGTACACAGAACAGACAATACTCAAATCTCTGCTGACATAAGGTGACACCTGATGACGCAAGGATCAGCAATAAAGCTTGAGACTCACTTTGTAGAAGTGCAAAGGCTGCACCTGACACTCCAATGAAATCTGAGTACCAAGAGCTACACTCTGACAGCATGCAAGAGGACGTTAATTTGCCCGAAACTGGCAGTAATGGCTCATTTGGAGAAGTAAGCACAGCTAACTAATGAGACAATAAAACAGAACACAGAATATACAGAGAAAGCACAACTAAAAGAAAGATTAGAGTTTGATGTTTATATCACATTATGAAATAGTCTAATCTAAAGTTCAAGTAAGATGAGAAACTATGCATGTAAATCATTAACAAGAACTTGAAGGAAGACCCTGCGTCACAGTATTTCTGTCACATTACCTGCCACTTCTGACAAATAAAACTATTTCCATGTCCTCTGTTGTACATGAGCATTTTAGAAAATGACTCACAATAAAAGTCAAGTCTAACAAGTGAGAAAGTGAATCACTGCATTTTAGAGAGACATAATTGGTCAAAGAATTTCACAAAGATCATGCTGTTTAAATATTCCTTTCATAAAGTTTAGCATCGAGTAAAGCTTTGTGATAAATGGTACCATTTCTGAAAGCTACTTAAAAGAGTAAACAGTCTTTAATATTTAAAACCCCAAAAGGCTGTGCTGATGTGGGACTGCATTGTTTTTATACACCTACTTCAAAGTGTTAGGGTTCATGGAGTATTTTGTGGTTTGTATTTTTTCATTTTTTTTGTGTATATGTGTGAGTGAGTGAGTCTGTGACACTGCTACAGATCAAAGTGAACTCATAAACAACACACTGGTTTATGCATAAGACGCTTAACGACTCCTGCGAGCTCACAGTTTAAGGTACAGTATTATTCTTTCACAGCTTATTCAGGTTCAAAGACAGTGGTAGGCACAGATAATAACAGATACACACTATAACGTTCATAATTGTTTAAAGTTCCTCAAGTTTGTTCATACATGAGGGGAATTAATATCTGTATTTACAATATTAGCGATAATTATGTTAGGCGTGTAACTGTGAGCAGAATTTTATGTAAAACTCTTATCCTTTTCATGTTGCCAACTGATCACGTTGCAATAAGAAAGTAAACATAAGGTGGATTTAGGGCATTTACAATGCACTGAACTGTAACTACAATGACAAATTGCTACATCATGGCAGAAATAACTATGATGTGATTTGATGAGACAAAGATTATGATGAAGTGAAAGACTCAGTGAACCAGGACATACTCAGTGGCTGTGGGCATCTGTCCTTATGGACAGTTAGAGGAACAACATGATGAAAATATGTTCAGTAAATATATTTTACTGAACAGCATGGAGCCAGTACTGCTGATAGAATAAGGAGTCGTAAATGGACTCAAAACACATCACTTTTGATGTGGTAGTTACATACTGTAAATGAAAATGGGATGCATTCACTGTTTTCAGAAAGTCCATAAAAATCGGTGCTTTTGCATTGAGAGCGACATACAGTATGTCATCAAATGTGTTCTGTGTGAAAGGGCCCTCATAACAGCACACTGCAGATAGGACTGGTCTCATCTCAGGTTTTGTTAAGTCCTGCTGGTATAGTAAATGACCTCATTTAATGAGGGCTGCATCCACAACCCGTTTGCCCACCGTGTGCTGGTTCCATTATTAACATAAAAATCCAGCAGCACGCCCTGGAGTTTAATAAGTCCAGGATTATACACATTCATTCGTCCCCCGCTCTCTCCCTCTCTTTCCATCTCTGCCTTGCCTGGTATCTGTATCTTATGATCATTTCTTTTTTCACATTTTTTACTGTACCTATTCTCTGTGCTCTCATCCCTGAAGGCTGGCATGTAAACAATTTCACTTGCATGCTGTTGTGATGAAAAGAGTCTCCTGTGGAGACGGCTTTGTGTCCAGCATTGACATTTCTATTTGTTCAGAACATGACTGTTGATGCTGTTGCAAAGCTTGTTGGATTACAGCTTGGTCATGTTTCCGTTTCAGATTTAAGCACTTGACCTTTAATAGAAATCTGTTCTGTTTTTATTTTTTTGCTCCCAGATGTTTATTTAGGTTGGGACAGATCTTGATGGCCTTCTTTGTTTTCCTCAGGGTTAGCTAAAGTCCATTGCGCTTACATGAGATTAACTTGATTCAGGGTCTTTTCAGGATTAAGGTGGTTCAAACATTAAGGAAGATTGATCTGGTTGTCTGGTAGAAAGTTTTTTTTTTTTCTATTTTCAGATATGATGTGTGCTGCTGTCCTGCATGTGCAATTGTGGCAGCTATCTTTGAAAGAGTATTAACTAAAATGTGTCTGTTATCAAATATTACAGTTCCAAAATTCCGTAATCCAGTCATGGGAAAATATTATAATTGAAAAATTCAAGTAGATTACAAGACCTGTGTGCAATTTAAAAGCACAATTTTCAGGGACTGTGCTTCCGTCCCGTTGTCACGAACACAGTATCTTAAAAGAACTTCAACACAAGCATCTACTTGGACTCAAGGATGAAATGATGAGATTGTGGTGGTAAAAGGTCAAAGTTGCTGTGAATTTTGGCACAAACCAAAGTTTCCTTAGGTGTCTGCCCTCTACGCTTCTTCTCCTTGGATGACAACAAGAACAATGGAAATCTACATCTTCTAGTGTAACACTGAGTTGAGTTAGTGGCTGAAGATAATTTTGAACCAATAGGGAAAGATTTCTGAAAGTGAAAAAAGCATGTAGTACAAATTATTGAGATTGTATTGCTCATGTTGTCCATGCTGATATGAAATTTCCCAGAGGTGCCACTGCTCCCCACTGTCTACTGCAGTGTTTTTACACAGTGTTTTCATCAAATGTCCATCAAACCATTCTCTGTCTTGGCTCATTGGCTAGATCAGAGTAGTTTATATTACATGTACTAGATTAAATATTTTTCAAGCTAGCTTACCTCAACACAACAGGGAAAGTAGAGACAATAGTTGTTTTTCATCAATTACCAAAATATGGTGATTCAATGCACTGAAATCTTTAGCAACTTTAAAAATAACATACATAAGAATTTTACATTCAGTGTTATACAATTGTTTTATAAAAGTTCTACCCCTCTCCAGCTGTGACTGTAGGAGGCTTTATAATAATTTTTTATATTTATTTAAGCTATTTTTTAGTTCTAGACAAACTTTATGTGTAGTGCCTCAAAGTGAATCTGATATGTTTGATAAATACAAGCCTCAGTATCCTAACAAATCCCAGGCCATAGAAATATCTAAATATCATTTTAAAAACTAAATGATCCTTTAATTAATCTATTACACTAATCCCGATGTGGATCATGATAAGTCTATGTGGAGAAATAAGCATGCAGGGATGATTGAAGGGTCAATGAGTCTCTATAGATGACAATTTACCCTTCAAGGGGAAGTTCAAAAACACTATACCTGAATAGTTCCAACTACAAACCTTTACCACAAAAATCAGTCAGACTCACTTGACTCAATATGATGGTTGTGACTATATTGACTTAGGTGGACAAGACAAGTATGCCAGGGCAGGGAGCGAGCTCGATCCATTTAAACGCCCACTTGACATCAAGACATAGGGACTTGACAAATCTCTTTATGGGTCCCTGAAGAGGTATCACTCTGACCAGTGGTAGCCACTAAGCTACACTTCTATGGGTATAGAGCAAACATTCTACATTTATTGTGGCGTTTTTGATTCATTCTCCATTGTTCCCCTTTTCCCAGAAGATTTGATTCTGTCTGGAGTTTAGTTTCATTGTAATTCAATCTTTCTTTACTACTTGGACAAACAGCTCCTGAGACGTCCTTACAGAGGTACGTTCAACAGCTGCTGAGCCAGAGCCCAACTGAGAAACGCAGCAAATAGCAATGATAACCCCCACTGGTGTCAAAGTTGTTTTTTATTTTTAATTAAATTTGTCCTTTGAAACAGCATTGTTGATGTTTGCCTGTGCTAAACCGTCACTGCCCTTTAACACTGTGATTGTGATTTACACTAAAATAGAATAAAAAATATTTTATGATATAAATAAATACTTTTTTAATGACTGCACTAGATCTCACAAAATCCTGTTACTATCTTCTGCAGAGCTTACTATTTACAATACACTCCATATGTCCTCCTACACAACATCACATTCTGTTAATGAGTTTTGTACAAGAGCAGCACTTCATCAAAATGGTCACCTCAACCCATTACGCAACACAACATCTTCACACCCCTGTGAAACACAATAAGTGTGTAGGAGTTTTCCCCTGAGAACGTGCAGCTACTCAGAACAGGAAAAAGCCATTGACTGGCTTGTGATCTGATACTCAATACAACCAGTGTGGGCAGAGCATGTCTGATAAGCCTAAATGCATAATGAAGCCAAGTGAAAAGCTTGAATTAAACCAAAGCCATTTAGTGTTTCATTTTTTTTTCATCTCATTAAGTAGCATAACCTAGGTGTAAAAAAGATAATATTGTGTAAATAATTGATCAGGCTGCAGCTGGGAATGCATTAAAAGTAAATTAAAGTGCAACAGTCGTGTAAATATTCTTCTCAATCGCTTCCACTAAATATTTTAATCTACCTTTTGTCTCTCAATCTTTCAGTTTGTCTTTCCCCTTTTCCTCCCTTCCTTCCTCTCTGCGCCAACTCCCTCACTGCAGCAGTTGTAACTCTTACATCACCCCCTCTCATCATTTTGGAGGTTGGTGGAGAATATTGAACAGTCACTTAGCCTCATATTGACATGACTGTAGAGAAAGCACAGAGAATACTTTACGTTTCTTTTTTTTTCCCCATCTCCTGTGTGCTGTGTGTATCTCTCAAGCGGGGAGAAAGAGGACGTGAGTCTCTTTCACACATGATGGTGTTGATTTCACCTTGACTTATTTCCTTTGCATCCTTCGCTCTCCGACTATTCGATGATGTGCAATTTTCACACACAGCAACCGTCCTGAGTCATCAGGAGACATTTCTTCAGGGGAGATCAGTATGTCTAGAATTCGCAATACCATCATGCCTTGCACACATTGATTTTTCTTCAATGCAGTGAGGATGTTATAGACTTTGAAAGGAACACAGAAGAATTCATGGAAAGGATGTTGGTGCATATTCTGACATTTGAGACTGTGCCTGTAATTTCAAATAGTAAAACAAACCACTGTCACAAGCAAGAATATATACTAGGCTCATACAGACAACCTACCTTATCATTAGTGATTTTATCATAGAAAAGGAAAGTGCTTGGTTAGTGTGGAATATACTCGTATTACAGTCCCACAGCAAAGGCATCCACACAATGAGTAAAGCAGACCTTCCCACTGACTCATTTAATTAGATGTTATCAGAAACTTGGAAATATCCTGCTTTAGTACAGCGCATGCTACATTCTGACGCACAAAGCAATAAGACTAATCTGTGTCATTCCAACACACTGTACATATTTTCTTTTGAGGTGAAAATCATATTAAATACAGAAGCAGAGAAGAGGAAAGCTCACATCACTCCCAGCTCTGGTAATTACCTCCACCTCTGAGAAACACAAACAGTTCTTACTCATGGCTTTACACCATAAACAATGCCATGCACTGTATCCTGTGAAATATCGTATGAATTAATACACTATAGAATAAAAACAGCATGTTGAACAGAAGCAAGGAAAGAACTCAGTCAGCCTGTCCTCTTGCTGTTATGGGATATCTTGTATGATTTAAGATGAATTTGTAGAGTGTGAGTCTGTTACAGAAGGGTTCATTTCAACTTTCAAATACAATGAAGAAAATGGAAAGGAGTTAAAAGGATTTTTCCTTATGTCCTGTGCGGCTCATCTCGGAAATTGATGCAGCAGTAAAAATCTGTGCGAGTAAATGTCTTGTATTTCTGCCAAACAAAGAGAATGAAATTGTAAAATTGCTAAATGTATGTTGTACACTTGAATGAGGTTGAATTACTTTTTTAGTTGATATGCTTTGCTGCTCTGTTGCTGCACGTTTCTATTCTTCTCTTTCTTTCTTTCTTTCACTCATTACACAAATCCTCAAGTTTGTAGAAAGAGTGCATTAACATCGGCTTCTCTTCGCTGTAGTGAAGATTGTCTATTCACTGTCAATTAAATTGACAAACTGTTTTGGCTCTAGTCAACAACATCCATCATGTTCCAAATTTGTTCATTTCAATTCATTCAAAGCGGATGTTAAACTGGATTTTGCTACTTCTTATTTTCTGCAGTGTTGGCATTTTAGGTTGATTTGTTCAAGTTTGCTTTATTCCTCCTCTTTAAGCAGTTTATCCTTTCTGAGGATAAGCATTCATCCGTTACATTCAGCTAACTATTTCAGTATCTCTGCAGGCTTGCTAACTAGCTTCCATGTCATTTCAAAGACTATAAAGGTGTTCAATATGCAGTCAGGGTAATGTAGGTTTTACAATAGCTTACAGGTTATTGTGAAAATAAATGCACCACAGCAATCTTTGCACCCGGGAATTGCTGTTTCACATTTTGAATTCAATTTAAGGCCATGTTCAGCATGGAGAACTTAATTTGCAGAAACTATGCTTATAGGTAATCTGCCAGAAGTATTTTTTAAAGTAAACTAGTAAGAAATGAAAAGGGGAAAGCCTATTGACTGCTCACGCTTTTCACTTACGGTTTTAACTATTTTATCTTTTAATTAATAAAATCTCACATTTTCTGTTCAAAAAGGTAAAACACCATGTTACACAACAACTTGCGACAAAACATCAATAATTTGTTTCACAGTTGTCTGTTTACACAGTTAAATCACTGAAATGCATACTGGGTATTTCTTTGTACTGTATACTGTATTGTTTGTACTGAAAGTATACTTCAAGTATACATTTGGCCTATACTCGTACTTATACCTTTCCGTATACTTGTCAGTATAGTTATACACTGTAGCGTCCCTGAGTCTCTGATAGGTTGTTCTGCCCCAGTTGTGAGTTAGACCTGATTTATTGTGAAAGTCTCTGTTGAGTAAAAGGAGTTCTGGTTGCGTCTGCATCATTTTTATTACACTCATGCTACAATACTGACAAGTACAGTATGCAAGTATGCGATCTGGCCCAACAGTGAATAAAGGGTTAAGTATAGGTACAAAGATGGGCAAATGTGCTTATACGTTTTCTGTATACTTCTTATTATACTTATACTATACTATAGTTTACTACAAGTATAGTTAAGTATAAGTCCAAATATAGGCCAAATATACTTATACGTTTTCCGTATACTTCTTATTATACTTCAAGTATACTTAAATGTAATTTTGCCTAGTATATCTATAAAAAAAAACATAAGTAAACTAAAAGTATTCTTGCTTAATTTAGTTTAAAAAAAGTATACTAAAAGTTTATTTAAATACTTCTTTTTTGTAAGGGTAGCCTCCCATGCTTTTGTCAAAAAAGAGTAAAAAGAGTAATGTTGTGTAGCAAGGGCGTAGACAAACTATCCAGTGTGAAAGGAAAATCTGTTGCATATTTGTTTGGAGTGGACATGTAAGTACATAGCAATAATCAGGACACTGTGATCCAGCTGGACTGGCTACGTACAGTAACTTGCCACTAAAATGATAAGGGATCGTCCCTGTCTGGTGGCACTCATAACACTGTAGTGCTGCACAAATAGCCCCGGTAGCGGTGTCCACATTTGTTAAGTGTCACCCATAATATCTGGCAGGGTTCACAACTGTTATTGTACAAGTCTATCTGCGAGAGCTGCACAGATGTTTTGCTGAAATTAAACCCAACATCTCAAGTTTGCTACAAGAGGACAAAATACATTGGACCTTAACCTTATTTGTATCAAAATCATGCCCTTAAACTTTGTGCTGTATCTGTGCAGTATCTCTGTTCTAGGTTGCACTGAGGTCCAAAAGGGACAACATTCAATTTGTATGTACAGTATGTCAAAAATAGAGTAAGTGTGTAAATGATCATAAACCTGAATATTAATATACTGTAGCTTTACCATAGTTGAACATTAACATTATTTGCATATGTTTTGAATCCATGGGACAAGCTGTCTTATCCCCTTTCATCATGTTTAATTCCCTCTCCCACTATATTGATGGCCCACCAGATTTACCTCTCACAGTGTCAGCTCGAGTAATGAATATTGAAAAGCACACTGTTGACATCAGAGCTCTAACATTTGATCTCCTTTCGGTTCGGCAAAGCAGTGAACTCTGTTTTGGGATCTACAAAATAAATCCTATAAATGGAATATTCGCTCAGGAGGGTGTTGACTTCCTAGTTTATGAGGGAGTCAGTAATCCCATAAACTCTGGATTTGCCTTTCTTTATGAGGCTCAGTATTGTGTTGGATCATATGGGCTTACGAGCTGTCGAACAGGGACAAATTACAAATTGACAAAACCGGGGGCCTGATTGCTGATTGAGGGGAATCAAAGATAAACAGCTTCTCCTGTGAATGTGCCGTTTCACCATCCTGTGGGATGCTGCGTACTGTACAGCACCTCAGAGAATCAATGGCAGATTCAGCCTAATTCTCACCCCTCCATCAGCTCATTTATATTCATCTCCACTCGGCTGGAGACACGTTTCAATTCTCCCTCGTGTCTTGTAACATCTTCCTAGCATTGCAAATTGTTATTGTGCAATATTACTGCTCTACACGCAGTAAATTAGACCAGACCTCGGACAGCACCTTACACATCTTCTGACATTGAACAAGGTCAGTCTGGATTTGTGAGAATCACCATGTCTTTATAACACAGTGGAGTCAAAACTCTACTCTGCAGCACCTCTGAGAGCTACTGTCTACCACAAGTCTCTCTAATACCTGCTTAAATTACAAGGCGAACCAATCAGCACGTTTTAGTGATTTGGCAGTATAGAAATATACAGATATTGACACTAGATATATTAAGATAGACATTTTTGTGTAACCATGCAGGTTGCATGATACATTTGCCCAGTAGCAGTGGGTCTCTCACCCACTGAGGCCACTTTGTTTCATACTGGAATATATAATGCCAGCAGTGAAATGCACCCAGACACATTTTTATAGAGGTGATGAATTGACACCAGTCATTTCATCCACATCTTTATTCAGTTAATGGAGTGCAATACAGTGTGATTCATTAATATATGATGTAACTACATGGATATCCTCTCTGTTATTCAACAAAAGTAGATTAGTGACTGTCTGCAAGAGCACATTATAGTAGATATACTGCACTTTATTATATTCTACATCCAGGCTTTATATCAGCAAATCTGTTCTGAAAAGTTGGATTTAGCAAAAATGAAGCAAAACTACATGTGCGGTATACATCAGTATTAAAATTATCCAGTTATATCATGTCTTCTGGTATTTATATTGCAGACTATTAAAAACTTCACTCCCCTGTAATTATTAACCTTTTCCTGAAATATTGTACAGCTGCAACGGCAATTATAAGAGGCTAAAAAATAACACACACAAGCATTTGGAGGTTTACTACACTAAAACTTCTATTTACTTTATATGCATTTTGCTCATGATGTCTTAGAAATCAGTGTAGCCACGTGTTCATCATGGCAATGTGACAATGAAACAGGTGTTTTAGCATATTTTATTTTATGCACATGAATACTTAAACTGAATTATTCTTTCAGAGAAGGGTGGGTAAGTACATTATACTTGAAATTGGAGCTTTTAGTGTTATGACACGTTCTTTATCAGTAGGTGTGGGATTGCAGATGCACAGACTTGTATGAAGACAAAATGTTGAACCTAAAATATTTAAACAAATAGAAAATTTGAACACCTGTAATCTATGTTCCCCGAATAAAAGCACCAGAACAACTACTATATATAATAGTCTGTGGTAAAATATATTTTTCTGTATGTGTTCATAAGAAGTGACCAGAAAAGTGGCTTTTTTTGTGACTCACTTTTTCTTTTTCTAGAAAGCACCACACTGCAATCTTTTTTGAGATAACCTTTCAGAAAAGGTTATCCCAATTCACAAAAAACTGACAGGGATGATAATTTTCTATACCCGCTCATCTGTGGGCAAATGAAAGACGTATTTTCAGACTACATTAATAAAGTTAAATATTGACATACAAATACATTTTATTTAAAAAGTGTGTTAACTTTAAAACTTCAACAACTGTGAAGCAGAAGGCTTTAGGCCTAACAGTGTTACCTCATGGTGGTAGTAGCCTGGACTTCATTAATCTGAGGCTAAATGTAACTTTGGGCACTTGCCGTTGGCAGGTAAACTGAGGTATGTGAGTTATTGACTGTTGGTGAGGGTTTATCAGACAGCCTGGGAAATAATGACGTTGACTGGCCAAGTAATTTTGGTGATTCCTGAGGCTCCTACGCTACTGGCCACTCCCATGGGGAGTTGTTAGGGAGTATTTTTTTTTGTTCAGAATTTCATCAAAATAAATTAACTTTGTAGGTTGCCATGAAATCATAGTGTTTCATATATATATATATGTATATATAGGTTGTGTGTATATGCTGGAAACAAATTATTTATCTCACAAAATGCAATATTTGTTATGGTTTGTATAATATTCAGCTTTGAACAAATTACAGAAACATAATTGAGATAAAAGCGAGACAAGGAAAATTAAACAAAATGCAGCAGCAAACTGTAAATGAAAATGAGTTCATAAAGATCTCATTTGTATTTTATGTTTGACTTTGTTGGGCCTCTGGCTTCTAAAATATGCACATCAAGCAAGGAACATCTGAATAGCTCATAATGATGTAGAAATGTCTGTGCTCAATTGTTTAGATGGGAGACGTCTTCTCTGCTTTCAGCACACAATAGCACCATATCAAGAAGTCAGTGAAATCCCGACTGTCCACTGAAGTTATTGTGTGGAAGTTCTGTACAGTCCAAAAACCAATCTGCAAATCATTGTATGCCACTCCACAGTACAATAGTTATACAGCAGAGCCTATATCGAAAGTCTCTGGCTTCAATCTCCGACTCACAATGACTGAAACAGTCTAGTTTTTCCCAGATTGAAATACGGTTGTGGATTTTTTTGGAGATCTGCTGCTCAATGAGCTCACTTTTGTAATGCAGAATCTAATGTTAGAAGTGAGGTTAGATGCGCGGCAGATGCCACGGTGAGAGAGTAAATCGTCGTATCTGCAGCTTGGTTTCTCAGCCCCGGAGTGCTGCATACTGTTTATTCAAATGGAGACATGCATCCATCAGGGAAAGATAGAATTATTTTACGCTCTTTAAATATTGAGCATCCTCTCATTCTACTCTAAATGCACAACAAATTGCCATGTAGGATATTTCTTTTGACTTTAAATTTGATATTTTCTCACAAAGCATTAACAGTTGGGAGTAGAACTCTCTTTCTGTATCTGCCCTTTCCTCACCTCCTGTTAATGCCATCTTATTTAAGTCCAAGATTTTATATGAAAGATGTCAAATTTTCTTTGAGTGGTGCTGGCAGTATGATGGCTGTTAACCACCTCCACCTTACTTACATGACATTCTTCTGACTTAAAATCATGAATATTTATCAAGTGTCTGAAAGTGTATGAAAGACAGATTTTCAGAATTTAAACAAGGCTTAATGAAGCTTTAGCATTCATTTCAGTGCACTTGTTATACACAAAAAGTAGAACACCTTCCAAACCTTAAACTCAAGTTACAGTAACTTTTACTACAGGTAGTTAATAGTACTGCCACATACTACACATGTATCTGATGGCTGGTTACATGTTGGGAAACTAAAGGAAAATAAAAAAAGATGTACATGCTCACTTTCACAAATTGTATAGCTCCCCCTACAACTTCACTTTTTACTCCCTTGACTTATTTAGATGCATTTATTTAATTAGAAATAATCTAATTATATTATGCTACAAATAACAGAAGCTGGCTCATAAAACAGCTGAGCTCTGCCATTGCAATAACTAGAAATGAAAGCCATCCTCCTGCAAATAAAACTTCCAAGCTCAGTTGGATTATATTTAGCACTTGGACGCAAGTGCTGTGTTTACTGTTCAGCCATGTTCATGAGAGCCCACCCACAAGTTTCTCAATCAAAACAGATTGTGCTAGTTTGCTTTTGGTGTCCGCATGTTGTGGTGACCCACTGTGGTCAGTAAGGTGGCAGACCTGCATTGATGTGCTCCAGACTAGACACAGCTGTGTAAATATTGAGCCAGGCCAAGCTGAGGCATGGCCATCAGCCATCACAGTTACTGCATACTCTGGCATCAGGTTGTTTGACCAGTCTATTTTGTAACCTCAGACCTCCATAACTCTGTTTTCTTCTCCAGCCACCACAGTAAATAGCATCTTGGGCATTATGTTGTTGTGGTGCCAAATGTCATGCTGTTGATACATTCACGTGAACAGAATCACTCGAGAACTTCATAGTTACACCGCAGGATTCCTCTACAAAATAGATTATTTGATTTTGGAGCACCTTTTTGCATGAATTTACATATTAATTTCCATAAACTGATTGTCGTTAAAACCCTATGTAACTACTTACAATTCAGAGATCAAATTAATACCACTTGGGTTATGCAAAAAAAGAGGTATTGACACAGAAAATCTTCAGATTCATGCATTAATTAGCTTAATTAATGACCTCATTATCATAACTGGTTATGTTTAATATATCATGGTGATTATGGAGGAACAGTAGGCTTCTGAAGTGCCTCTTTCTTTTTAATTGTTTTAGACTGTGATCTGAAATGATTCAAAGGATTTAACGACCAGACTTTCATGAATAATTTCAGGTTTTTACAACAGACAACTTGGGTTGATCTCCTATAATTAGGCCAACTGAGTGTGTTAGGCGCTGCAACACATACAGCACAGTAAATGTTTTTGAGCACTACAGGGGAAATGCATTTGTCCCCATCATATCCTTTCACAAAAGGTTTAATTTCCAGCTTGTGACTTGACCAGTTGGCGTGGCACATCCTGTTACGTCCAGCTCGAGAGCATCCCTTAATGGTCTCTGAATGTCTGCAGAAGCATGATAAAATACCATTATCAGTTCTGCAAAGCAATTTGGATTGCACAAGGAGAAGAAGCTCAGGCTTTTATAGACGTTTGTTACATAAAGCTGCAAGTGACAGGAAAACAACACATACAAGCCTATTTTACTCCCCAGTCTGTCAAAGATGTGTCATGATCTATCCTCTGCACTGTTGTCATGGCAAATGAAGACTCAAACATCTGAAGTGATGGTGCGCCTAGAATGGCAGGCTATGGGCACTGACTCAGACTGTTGTGTAAAAATCTCTTGGTATGACTGTTATTTGGAAGGTCTAGGACCAATTTACAATATGATAGTATAGCAGGCAAACACAGAACCATCATTACCAATGCTCTCTATTCAATAGACAGAGTGGAGATGTGAGAAAATATGTGCAAAAATGCAACTCCAGAAGAAAGAAACACACATGACCAAACAAAATCGAGTTTGAAAACGCCTTCCAACTAGAGTGATTTAATTATAGACCATACAAATTAAAATGTTAATTTCTGTGTTATATGCTCATGATTACATGGTGTAACATCGCAAAATGGGCAGTTCGGAACATTTATTTCCTTCTTTTTGAACATTTTCACCAAAGCAGCACTGTAAACTCAACAATAAGGCAGCAGCAGAGCACAGTGAATGTTTTTATGGAGTAAAACAGGCCTCACTGACTCATGTACCACTGTCTGGTAATAACGCTAAAGAAAACAACACGCTTCATATTATTGTTTAAAGAGAATATTTGCAATCTACATTCTCAATAGCTTGTAAGTAAAAACATCTCTTTGTTATGTCAGATTTATATATGGATTTCGAATGTGTCTCGACAGGTGATGTGACAGTAACTGATGGATAACAATTATTTTCTGTGTTCAGCTCTGATAAAATTCCTGGTACTGTAGGTCACGAAAGACTGGGCTCTGAGGATGAGCAGTACATATATAGTACGTCTCCTTGAGGAAAACTGGTGCCTGATAGAATATTTATCACAGGAGATTCATCTCTGTGGCTTTGATAAAACGTGAGGTGTGTTGCTCCAGATTCCTAATGGCCTCGGTAGAAACCTGTAGCAGTGATGCATAGTCTGGACACTTCAAAAGCACCAAAGTTCAAATCTCATTTTGACAGTTACATCTGCTATGAAAGTGCCCTGCTATGATATTCAGCCTGTCTCAGTGAAAAATACCCAAAAAGAAAATATTATCTAAACATGGATATAACGAGGTAGTACTCTCCAAATAACACATAAAGCTACACAAATGGCCAAAGACAGAAATCTAACATTGGTCGATAAATCAGATTTATTGAGCAACCATGTCTGATATTTGTGAGCCAACGCCCAGTCAACCACATCCTGCCAAAACAGTTTCACCTGGTTTCGAGGCTATTATCAATAAACAGTCAAAAACACCATCTGCACTTGTCATGAATGGCGTCAATTGTGATCCGACTTGCATCGGTTCTTGAATGCAATAAAGGAAAATTACTGCAGGTTCTGCGAAACACCATCTGTTTGATGTTTCTGTTTTAAACCAGCACCACAGTTTCCCTGTTGCCACTAGAGCTGCTCATCAAGCTGTAATGAAAGTGATATCTCATACAAGAGTTTATGTCTTATAAAATATGACAACTCCTTCACCACACTGTAATCATTTTGCCTGAGTTAAAGGTGAAGCTACATCATCTCAAAGCTGATCGTTATCACTATTTTGACCTTCTGCAATTTGTAGGCAGCACTACAATATGCGATCACCTTGCTTTATTGGGGTGAAACAATTACCCCATTAACATACAGTGTGCCGATTTGCTATACAGGTTAGGTGGAAGCAATTAAAGTCTCTAGATAGATGAAAACCCAATCTATAGGCCAGTACCACTGGGAAATAACAATCCTATTACAAACAAACAACTAACAAAATGTTATGGAAGCTTCTACAGTTTAAAACTGCTGCTGCAGTTAAGTTTTTCCTTTACTCAGGTTCAGGGACAACAACTATGTTTCCTCTGCTAAACTTGTAAACAGAAAATCATTAAATCTCCTGTTTGTCTGTGGGTAGACATGGTGTGATTGCAATGGAGTAATTTATGCTACAGATGTTTGCTGCACAACACCCTGCCTACACTGGGGAGTCATGATTAATTTATGTATGTTTGGATAAGAGCATGTATCCCAGCCCTATTAATATTGCTCTTTTACAAAATAAGATCATATCTTTCCAAACTGAATATTCATCAGCTTAATGAGTGAAGAGTCTAGTCTGTATCTCATAAACGGAAATTCATTCAGAGAGCAGCTACAGGTTGTAAATCTCTTTCTCTCTCTCTCCAGATTCCAGATTTTAGAAATGCTTAGTCAGCATTGTGGGGTGGAAAGGGCTTTATTTAAATAATCCTCCCATAAATGGCTACATAAGCATTAAAATATATTTTAGTCTGAGCACAAGTAGGAACTATTTACTGGATGACTGATCAGGTGAACTGTTAGAGTACTTGCATGTAGAGCAGCATGCGTTCAGTTGTTTGATTATTTAACTACTGTATGTTTAATTGTAATTATCCACATTATTGGCTAAAGAGCGAATATTCGTTCACCTTCAACCAGCACAATGTTAAACTCACTGTAACGTTATCATATCTGAGCCCTGGCCTTTTCACCGGCTCTAAACCCTCTTTGTCCAAATCCCTCTGTCCATATCCCTTTGTTATAACAGGCACTAATGCGACAAACTGATTAAGCAGTATTAACTTGCAAATTAGTTCTTTTGTTCTAGCTTTATCCTCATCCACTTTGTCCATTTTAAACAGCCTTTGTCCAACTACAGAAAAAAAAATGAGTACTGTCAGTGATGTTGTTAAATTGTCTACTTAACACTTGAAGTATGCCTGTATGAATTGTACATAAAATAAAGAAAATAAAGCATCATATTTAGTATCTTAACAATTCAAAAAGGAAACCGGATTGAAATGTCTGCACTGCATTACCATGCAACAAAAACATAATGCTGACAATGATAAAATCAGACACAATGTTCATGGTTGATTGATCACACACCTCTAGCAAGTGGATTTTCATTCAAAGTGCAAAAATAAATAGAAACCAGGCATGAAAAACTCATTTTACATGTGGAATAGAAAGAAATGATGAAATGTATGTTGTCTTGGGTAAATAGGCTAAAAAAATGAAACAAGACTGGCTGACTCTGTTAAGAGAACTCAAAATTGACCTAATTTGTAAGCGAGAAGTAGAACTCCTCAAAATAATCCCACAGACAAAAAACACGTTGATTATCCCCAGGAAATACGTTGGGAAATGCTGTGTGGAGATTTGTTTTATGTAAAAATAAACCAACATCTGATAGAGCACCTGCTAATATGAAATTTCAATTCACTAGTCTGTATAAGTGTGGGAGGTAGAGGCAGTGTGAGAGCCGAAGAACACAGATGGTGCCAATAGTTCTGCACTGTAATAATAAAAAAACAGGGGGTTCATATGCAATAAAGTTGGCCCGACACACTCAGATACGGGGACCTTACATTAACACGGTATGCATGTTAGACAACTAGATACACTGCTGCTGCTCATCATCAACTTTTGTTCATTAAATACATATCATTATTTGTGTTTTATTATAGCCACAATGCTGTTACAGTCTAAGCCCATAATTTACTGTGCAGTGGAGAATGTTTTTCCAGAAAAGGGTGATGCCCTCAACATTTACATGCTTATTTGAACATTTACATGCTCTCCTAATCATGTTTAAAACAGCATGTAAATGTTCAATGAACTGAGGAGCGAAAAGCATCTGCACGACGCTGATAATATCAAAACATTGCAGTGGCCAACACTCTTACCGATTATAACGGTATGTGGTATGTACTGTATAATGTTAGAATTATCACCCTATCTCTAATAGGCTTTTAAAATGACTATTTGAAACTTTGTATTTCCAGGATATGAGTAGCCTCAAGTTCAAGTTGTAGAATCAGTGTTGTCTGAAATCCCTATGAGCTCCAGATCAGTCTGAAGTTCAAATTTTAAGAAGTCAAGTGTTACACAGGAGTTTGTGAGTGCTTTGATGAAAGTAGCTTGTAACAAATCAGATGTTGTTGAAAAGCCTGGGAGAGAGGTGCAATACTCTGTCCAACAAAGACGTGAATAATTAAAGCTGAAGAAAGCCACAACATACTGCTAAGTAAAGGCTGCAACATGGTAACTGTCACTTACAATCATCTAAATGGATGCAAATGTCACAACAGGGCTTGTAGTTGGGAGAGAAACGGCCTTGTTTGTCTTAATCTCAGCCAATCTAGTTGAGGATATGCCTTGGACACCGCCTCTTACCTCAGGTGCCCTTCATTTCAGTATGACTTCTGTTCGCTTAGCCTGAGTGGCTGCTCGCTAAGTGCAATCTGTGCAGCTGTGTCGGGTTTGTTTGTTTGTCAGGGGTAAGACGTGGCATGATAACAGCCGCATCAGACAATAAAGACCTATTTTTGCATGCTTCCTCTGATAACAGCACAGCTTCTCCAAGCTGACTGCTCCACATCATCACGAAGCCTTGACATAATTCAGATAAGAACATTCTGTCCAACAGGCTAATGCCTGTAACACACAGCTCTACGTTTTTCATTCCTCAAGAAACTGAACATGCTTTAACAGTTTAATGTAGCCCCAGAACAGGATACTGAGCTAACATTAAATATTTATTGAAAAAATAGATAAGATGACAAGATACATTTTAAAGCACATTATACTGACAGTGGACTGATGCTGCACGCTGTAGACAACACATTGATTCAACATTGGTTTTCAATACACTATGACTTTTATAATTCACCTAGTGTACTGTAATAAGTGTAACTACATATAAACTGTAAGGTAACTGTAAACTCAAGACGGTCGATGTCTGGGTCTTCATTTTCAGTTTACCACATTTAGGCTGGGCAGTGTTACGGAGATGCAGGACATCAACAGAATCAAAGCCCAATCCAACCTCAGGAAACTGCAACACTTTCAGCAACACCACTCATAATGTGTATGGCGTTACTGTTGTCAGTATTGACAGATACATTTTCCAGGAATGGTCAGAGATTGCCTGGAGGCTACAAGGGCAGTGTAATTTCAATGAGACCTGGTTGTAACACCTGGTTGAATGCATGCAGACGTTACTCATTTGTTGCTTCAGGCTGTGCTCTGACTGTGCATTAACAATCAGCAGTGGCAGCTTGAAAATGTCCCTGAAAATGAAAGAGTCTTCGCTGATGTTGAAATAGCATTTCTGACAAGAATTTGAGCATATATTTCCTGCTACAATGTGTCCATTTATTATTCATCACAACAGTATGGTAAGCTGCACATCCTTTGGTGGCTTAGTGGACACTGCCACCGTATTAACTCTCAAGAACTTATGGCATTCCAGGAAACATTATTGTACCATGGGTTATAGATGAATAGAAGTAATTACCTTTTTTTCTGAAAAACATTTCAAAAGCACCTGCGCATCAGAAGCCCAGTCTGACTAGAGCTAAAAGTGGCTTTAAAAATGAATAAATATGAAAATCAAGTGGCTCATTTTGATTACAACCTGACCAGCCTGATTAGTTGGTTGGCAATTATTATTATTTTTCAGCCAGGAAACACTAGTCTAAGAGTGGTTTGCTATTAAAAGTGAAAGGGTCATGTATACATATTTGAGAAGCAACATTTTTGACTATTTTTGTCTACAAAATCAATGAGATCTTGTACTTTACCTGTTTTCACAGCCCCTATCATTCTATCAATCTATTTATTATCCTAACCCTTGTCCTCTCAATGGTCACAGGACTGCTGGAGCCAGCTGTTATTGGACAGGTTGGCAGTCTACCACAGGGCTAAAATTTAAGCCGCTCACATTCACAGTTACGAGCAATTTAGAGTCACCAGTTAACACTAACCCCATGTCTTTGAATGGTGGGAGGAAGCCAAAGTACCCAGAGAAGACCCACACATCACATGCAACATGCAAACTCCACACAGACAGATTCCAATAAATTCAAACCCAGGTCCTTGTTGCTGTCATTTTATACTCACCAAATATGCAGTTACACTGTTCAGAGTATACTATTTCTACATGCCAACTAGCTACAAATTTGGTTTAACTCACAGATACCATAACAATGATTTGATATTATGTCAAGGAGTGAAAAAAAGTTTCCAAGCATGACCAAGCTGCTGTAGGCTTAGAGTGTTTTTACATTTATGAGATATATGAGACAGGTCTTATGATGCAGTGTGGTGTCTGATATATAGCATCTTCGCTGACCCTTTCATCTTCTCTTGTGCGTAGATAACCCCAACAAAACATAACGTTTCATGACGTTAATGCTAACAATAACAATATGAATTTCATAGTTTTCTACCTCACACTGCCTGTGCGTGAGCGCATGTTAATCTATAAGACAAGAGGACATGCCGTTTAATCATTTTCAAATATAATGCTTGCTGAATTCAAAACACAGATTAGTTTGCTAGCATTTTATTGTAAAAATGTCCGTACATGAGCCATCAAACTCCAAACAATTATTTCCAAGGTAGGTGCCATGTGTGCTCATGTGTGTTATTGTACATTTTACTACATACACGCATAGTGATACAACTACATACATGCATTTTAGGGACAGGGTACCATGACAGAAATCTCCATGAAGTAACCAGTGATCTAGAAATATACTGCACATGGTCTGATTGCAAAATGACAGAAATCAGTAACATTATTATATACAGTGATTCAGGTGAGTGAGTCAATTTGACATGATTAGTTGATTTCATTAATTAGTTCAGCCCTGGTTTAATAGGATATTATATTTTCATTAGTTTATTAATTCAACCTTTGCTTTTCAGCGACTATCTATGAAAAACAGATGCTTCCTCCGTTTTTATATTAGATATTTAAACTAAAATCGTACTTCTCCACACTATCAAATGGAAACCAGCTAAGGACATTTTTACAAAAATGCTGTTTAGCTTGATTAAGGGGCCAATGTCATTAGTCTAAAAGTTGCATTTATCAATTTTATATGTGTATATAATATGAATAAAACAGTGGCTTGAGTTAATTCCTTTAACAGGGATACGTTTGAGGTCAGGGTGTTTGGGATGTAACTAACAAAGCTAGCATTACTTGCTCGACGTTCACTGCTCTAACCTCACTATCATTGCACACATAGGTACCATTCTTAAATAACTAACAAGCTGTGTAGTGCATTTTGCAGACTTCTGAGTTGATGCATGGGATGCAAACATCAGTTTAGTGTTCTGCCTCAGTTAGTGCTCCTATTAGCACAAGATTAACTAATCTACTAACTCTCCTGACTAAATTCTAAGTCTTAACCTCATATAGTGTTAAACAGGAGTAATGTTAATTTTATAATGCATATGCTACAACTGACTAAATAGATATCAGGATTCCAGTTAGCACCATTTGTATTCCTCTGTCTAATCCTAATGTAAAACAAGAGCTCAACACACCCAAAATGTTTTGGTTGTGGTTAAAGTTAATATTTAATTGCAGCTTTAATATAATTAAATCAGTTGCTTTCTTTTCCAAGTTAGAGCTTGGCAATACATCACTGCTCCCATTGAGACCCATAAACACTGCTGTGAACTATTCTGCTAGACAAATGTACTGACATACACCCTTTTCAGTATTCCTAATGCTGGAATCTAGCCTGTGTCTGTCAAGAGAAATTAAAATAATGTTGTTGGGAAAATGTTTTACAGTTAATAAATGGCATCCTGTTTTATATGTCTTTGTGATAACCTGTGCCTACAGCATGTGTTGTGACCTCTCTGCATTATGTGTATGTGAAAGTAAATCCTCGTAATGACTGCACATCAAGGCATGCTCATAAACATGGCATGAAGCGAAGGAGAAAATATGAGTGATCGATGTTTTTCAAGGGCATTCCCATGATTATCTGACCATAATGACCCCAGTACTCAATATGATCTCTCCTATTAGTGCGGTCATATGGCTTAAGCATGGATCTTTAACTCAGCTTTCATCTTTCCTTACCTCCTATACTGTTAAGCTCGAAATTCCCTGCTCTCTGTCTCTTCGTAATAGGAGTCACTGCCAACAGTAAAGAGAGGTTAAATAGGTCACCAATCCAACCAGCACCTGCAACGAGGTTCAGAGCCCAGGGTTCTCTGCAACACTGTAAAAAAAACAAACAGATGTTTTATGTATGAGAAAAGGGGGAATTAATTGATCCAAGCCAACAGAAATTTCCCAAATGCTGGCCTGATAATAGGGGACCCGTCATCATTAGGATTGATGGCACCAATTTATTATTAATGATTCGTAAAATGAGATCCAGTAGACCCCATTTTAAATACATTTTCCATTACGGAGGAGCTGACAAGCAACACTGCTGATTTTACCACCAAAACCCTTCACCGTCTCTCTTTCTCCCTCTGAAATACAGTAACCCTGCTTCACCCAGCACAATGTCTCACTTTGGTAATGCTTGGATTGTCCCAAATTGAAAGCATTTGTTTTAAAGCTGAGAGGTGAATTTCAAGCCCCGTCACAGTACCGTGACATTGAGGTGTTTTATTTTGTTTTAAATCCTTCGATGCAGTGCCTTACAGTACATCCTAGCAGATATTCTCTTTCCCCGAAATGTCCCCCACTTGCTTCAGACTCTGCAGCCATCTGTTCTGATATGATTTTCTGTCAATCAAACTGCCATCATTATAACTAGTCATATAGTAAGAATCCCAAATGCTGCATTTAAAGTCATTTATATGTCTCATTATTTATAATATCCCAGTTTCCCTTTAGTGATAGAAAATAAGACATACAGTAAGTACTGATAATATCAAAGAGGAACACATTGGGCTGATAGGCGCCTGCACTGTTTCTGTAAGACCTATCTGAAATGTTTGTCAGATAGTATCGAAATGGTCTTGCTAGCCAGCCGGAAAGTAATTGCACTTTCAGTGGATATAAAATTAGAGTCAGACAAGACCACCTAAACTTACTGAGACGTTGCAGTTGATTTAAATACAGACAGAATACAGACAGCATTTAAACTGCCTGTGGGCCCACAATAAATTATTTCACAGACTCACAAACTAGACATCTGCCTTCTTACAGTAGATAAAGCTTCATCTCCAAAAATACCATTAGCAATGCCTAGAGCATGCTTAATAATTGATGACTACAGCATCCATGATAATTAAGAGTTAACTGTGCACATGTGTGTGTGTGTGTGTGTGTGTGTGTGTGTGTGTGTGTGTGTGTGTGTGTGTGTGTGTGTGTGTGTGTGTGTGTGTGCGCACACATTCAGACCTTGTGAATGTGTGTGGTGATATCTCTGTTTCTGTATCTACAGTTGTAGCACATGTGTGCATGTAGTTTCACTCCCATTGAATAGGTGGTGATTCCTGTTGAGCTGTGAAAACAGCACTATAACATCCTGGTAGCCTCCCAGCAAACATTGGTCTGACAGCACCGATGTGTCCCTGGCTCAAAAATAGTTGTAGTAAGTCAGCAAAAATCTGTAATACCTATAACGTAATGTGAAAATACAAACATATGAATTTATACATATATGTTTTTAATTTTGTAGTGCGTATGTATTTGCTACATTTTACCTACAGTATGTGTATTTCAGTGTATACCCAGCTGTCATGACTGTCACCAGATGACGTCCTTCACGTGGCCTGCTATAGTCCATTATATCCCTCTATTACAAAGCATGGAATCCTTGTGAAATATGCCAAAGTAACTGTGCTTACATGTGGTTTAATACTGCAATAATTAATTTACCAATTGTTCCAAGTAGTTGAAGTTACTACCGTCCTTCACACGTCTGTTCATAGTTCTGTGGGACAAGCAGGAAATTCTTATGAAACATGGTAATTTGTATTTACGTCTTGTTTATTGAGATAACTAAGATCATGGCAATAATGTTATGAGTGTTTTGTCAAGCACTTGAGTTTGGTGACCATAATTTTTCAATAATTCTGCAGACAATAAAAGGGACTGGTAAATCCAGCGTTATGTCCTGTCTAAAAAGTAATTATGACTCACTTTGGTAAATGTCTAAAGTGGTCAAGTGTAGGGGTGTGGATGTACATATTTATGCTTTTTTTTTCTTTCAGGATTCCAAAGGAAGGCGTTTTCTCTGTTGTTTGGTTTGAAGGATGAACTCCATGAAAAGTGGATGTGTGTAGGTTTCAAATGCAACGCTGTACTTTCCATTGTTTGTGTATATTGCCATTTCATTTTTTAATGACACATTAAATATTCCAGCCTGTGATATCACTTAACGTCAGGCTTTAATCAGTCACACACCATTGTATGTATTTATGTTAAGACGTTTAAAGATGTCATTATTGGGTTAATTGGTCAGCAAAACTGAATACAAATCAAAATGTAAATGCAGTGTAAGTCATGAATTACAGTCAAGAGTAGTCACAAAAAATGTGGATATGGATAAGAACATATTTGAGGGATGTGCAATGGAGAAATGGAGAATGTATGCTTTAACCCTGCATGTAATTGCCATGGTGCTCGTTATTGTAGTTGTATCCTGTGTAAACCTATTTTAGCTCTTAGTAGCCACATATAGTTGGTAAATATTGAGCTTACATGGACAGTTTTTTTTTATTTATTTATTCAGGAGTGATTCCATGAATAATGTTCTGATCACTTTCACACACCTGTAACCTGCTTAGTACAACCACAGGTGGAGCATCTCCACTGGAGGAGTTAAGAGTCTTTCTTAAGGGCACTACAGTGACGTTGAAGAGGGAGAGGACAAATGATTTATTTCTACTATCGTAGCACAGATGTAATACAGTATAGTTAGGTATAGGTATAGTTCACTATACACTTAAATAACATAAAGAAATACATGTTAATCACTTTCGTTAATCTGCTTCATTCATGACACACTGTGCATTTTAAATGTAGCGGTAAGACCCTAAAGAAATGTTGAATTACTGAACTACTAGTTAGGTCAAACGTTGCCTTTTATTTAGTTGTTTTGCACTCAGGATTTTGTTATTCATAATATTATTATTCCACTTCCCTCAGATGTTGTGAAGAGGTGAAGTCCAAATGCCACAGACTCCGACACTGAATACTTGAAGCGTGTTACTAGAAGACCTGGGGATACTAGTTATAAAAACTGAGGATATGTTTCAAAGACTTAAATGACATTTACATATTTAATATTTTTGTTGTTTACTTCTTTGTCTATTTAACATTAATGCAAAAATATTATACACAGAACTTGCATGACACTAAAGAGTAGTTGTTGCATCTTATACATTGGTTTTAATTATGCAGGAACACATCATATAAACATCCAGAAGATGAAACATTTTGACGTCAAATTCACGTCCAGGTAACATCAAGACATCAATCTAATTTTCATTCATTTCGTAAATATTTTTTAACCATGACGGAACGTCTTGGGGGCGGAAGTCTTTTCAGTGGTTATTAAAATTCAAAATGTTTGCTGGGTTGCCACTCTTCCTCCTTTACAGTCATGCTGATGTAAAAGGAGGTTTGAGAATTACTCCAGATGACTCTCATTTTCCTGGTAATATTTGAGAAAAGTATAGGGGCTGTCTTTCTGGGATTAAAGCTGAGATGTCCTGTTTAACTTTTTGAATATTGTCATTCTCTGTCATTTACAGCAAAGGCAGTGGGATTCTTTTAATATGCAAATCAAATAAAGAAGGCCAAAAAGTTAAATAAAGAAATGGCACACATGGGTGCTGTTGCAAATGAAAGGGGCTGATTAGCATCAGTACATTGTGGGTTTACATTTAAACCTGATGATGCCATCACCTCTTTTCAAAGTGCTGAGTTAGAACTCTTATGCACACTGTCTTACACTTGTTCTTTTGCAAGTCCTGTACATGCCTGTTTTGTCTCAGCTGAATCTGTGTCTTCTGTGGGCACAGAGCAGCTATAACCCAACTCCCACTCCAGCTAGGCGGAGATAAAACAAAATGCTCTGTGAAGCAAAAAGTATTGTCAAAGAGACCAGAAAAAAGGACATTGCAGTTAAATTCAAACACAGGAAAATGGACGTTGATGGTAAAATCAGGAGGCCTACCAGGCTTCCATAGAGAAGCACGCCGTGGTAAAGCACTCCTGAAGCAACGAATCTAAAATCAGAACCAACCCAGAGGAAGAATCACAAGAGGCCCTTTCTACAACAGGAGATAAAAAAAAAAAAAAAAAATATATATATATATATATATATATATATATATATATATATAAGAAATGTGATTTAGTTTAGGTACCTTAAAGAATGACTGTGTTTAAGAAATTAACATTGAGTATATTTTCAATAATAGTTAAAACAATGCTTTATTTTATTAGGAATTGTGATAAAAGACATGTAATCTGATCTGACTATGTGTAATGCAAACACATCTTTCAGGTGTAGCACATGACAACTGCCAGAATCCATAATCACATTTTGTGAAATTTATTGTGAGAGAAGCATCATGCTAACTTGTTGCCACATGTTTAGACCACATATCGGCTACAGCATCATTCATCATTTAGCATCACTGCGTGTTTCTTAGGACAAACAGCACCACTTTATATTACAGAAAGTAATCTATGGTACACATGTATGTGGGAGCTTTAACATTGGGCTGAACAGTTAGTGTACATTCAGTGAGTTTTTATTTTAGCTTGTTTACAGGAATCACTGACTAGATAACAAGCTTTCTATGGTGAAAGATGAGAGGTAGTGCAAAGGATCCAACATTACTGTTTTACCACTAGTTAATGCTTGATAATCTACTTTTATTGGCTTTTTATTTGCAGAGCTTTTATTATTAGTAACAAGCATAGATATCAACTCAGGCAATGTCTCACCGCACTTATGCTCCTTAACTGCATCAAGAACACCACAACTATATTTTCAGATCCACTAATCACATTCGCTTCTCTCTTGTGCCAGTAAAATGTACCTGGTTAAGGTCTGATTTCTTCCTAGGATTCAAGAGAACGTGTGCTTTAAAAAAAATGCACATGGACGTGGCTGGTTGGGGGTGTCAAGAAAAAAGATGTGTGATTTGCATCAACCTCCAAGAACTTGAGCTAGAAATTGCAGTTTTTTAGGAATATGATCAGCTGCCTACTTTTGCCAGACTCAAATACAGAATATTTGTTTAACTGGTTTCTCTGTATTTTATTTTAGAACTTTCATGAAAATCTGATCATGCTTTATGGCATATTTAGGAAGAAATAGACTCAATTCTAAAGGGTAGAAAAATTTCTAGCACCACTATACCATTCGCTTCACTCTTTGACTACCCCTGTCACCACCGCTTATGTGAGGGGTGAGCTGCTAACAGGCAGATGTGGCTTAGAAGGTAGAATGGGTCATCTACTAATTGCAAGGTTAGCAGTCAATTCTTCAATTCACATGTTGAAGTATTCTTGGGAAAGACACTAGAGCCCAAGTTACCCCCGGTGTGTACACATTCACTTGTAAGTCACTTTGGATGAAATGTATCAGACATACACAGTGGAGCAAAGCAGAAAAGAGATTAGATTTTGTTTTGTTTTTTGTAAAAAAAATACATTAACAATACATTGAGCAAAGTAAAGTATGGGTCATTTGTCAAAAAGCAGTTGAGCAAACACACAAAAATGTACTTTGCTCATGATGGCTGAAGTCTCTTTAAGTCTATGCTTACTCAGCCACACAGTGCTTGGTATTAACATTTAGCACTTTATGAAAAAGTCTATCAAAATTTATGTTGATGGTTACATCTAATTAAATATGTAAAAATCATTTTGTTAAACATTTTGAAGCTGAGACTGACAAGCTTAAAAGCCCAAGGCATCATAGAAAACATACAACATATTGATACTATTTACTATGGCTATATTAAATTTTTGATCACTCTGCATCAGGAAATATCCAATATTAAACACACTAAGGACCAAGAAAATCTAGGAAAATGCCTGTTCAAAACATTGAAAATACTGTACACTCCCCTGCATAGTGTTACTGTATATATGACATTCACAACAAGAGCACTAAGTTAAGTGCAACTGACAAGAAAGTATGGGCTTTAAGTTTTGAAAAGTCTAGGCACACGGCCAATGCCGTGTTTAGATCAACATTAGTACAGCATCAGACAATGCAGATATTTCTCATTTCCAAAGTAGAGGGCTCCAGCAGAAAAAAAAACAGCATATTTAACTTGCAAAAAGTTGTTTTTCGTTCAAAATTATTAATAATAATTAACTAACAACTGACTGAGCCAAATCACTGCAAACAGCATTATGATCTTTCTATGCCTTGTGATTAAGCTATTACTCACTACATATCTAATCGTAGTTCTTTCACCCGTTATAGAGATGCTGCCCACATACACAGACAGACAAAGGATGCATAAAGTAGACACTTACCTTTTATTTTAACCTGCTTAGCATACCAAATGAATGGGGATTACCATATCAACGCAATTAAGACCATAGTTCACTGCAAGATAGATCTCTGAAAATCAAGTACCTTTCTCAATGCCCTATAAACATCAATGTCCATCAGGTTTGCACTTAAACAAGTGCTTAGAATTAATTTGCAAGTGGTACTTGACTATGGAGCCTCACATAGGCATTTCCCTTGTGCATCCTACAAACAATCAGACAGGAACAACAGTGTGCATGCATACAGTCAACAGCTTACATAACTATTCAAATACTTGATTGTGTTGTAGATTTAATTTTAAGCAGATCGTATTGGCATTTTTGGCATATGAATCTTCATATTAATACACTATAATCGTAAAGTAAACACATACTTTTAGAAATGTTATGGAAATTTATTTAAATAAAATAATTTATAAAAGTATTCACAATTGTGGTAAGGTGCAGCTTCTTCACCACTGGCAAACTGAATTAACTGCATGTCGTTTAGAGAGGCATACAGCTGTATGTATAAAGCTGTGGATAGACACAGGTCACAATAAATAAAGGTATAAAAGCATTTCTAAAGCTCTTAGTGTTCTCAGGAAGACAGCAGCCTCAATGGTTATGAAAAGGAAAATGTTTTGAACTGTCAGGATACTTCCTTGACTTTGCTGTCCAGCCTGAGTGAGTAACCAGGCTAGAAGAGGTAACCAATAATCCAATGGTCACTTTAAAGCTGTATCTACACAGACAGCATAACATGAACAGCTTGTTAGCAGAGCAGGAGCAGCTCTGGTGCGATGTGCGTGTGTGTACACTGGAGGTGTTCAGGTACAGTACAGAGTGAAGTCAATATAAGAGAAATTAATAAAAAATGCCTCTGTCCTTATATACAGAAGGAAAGTCGAGACTGACGAAGGAATAGAACTACCTCTGGTGAGTTCATGGTGATTCAATGTAAAAGTAGATTGATGGTCAAATTCTTTGAAGTATTCAAAAAATTAAAAGAATACTTTCTGCATGCTGAAATATTTATTTGCGCATACAAATGTGCCCCCCAATCACACTGTATTATTCATTTTTGTGTGATTCATTCTGTGCTATCCTGTCTGAAAAATGAAATGCATGAATTCAGAACACATTCAGTACTGTACCATGTAATTAGAGCATATTATGCACTTAACTGCGATTTGAATAATACAATGCAAATCACTAAGTTGAGACTTTTAAGGGAGGATACTTTACTTTTCACTTATACTCAACAAGACAGAAGCAGGAAATCAAAAAAGTGGGGGAGGTGTCTTTTGAAAATCCCATTAGAAGGGTCTGGCCTCTACTTTTGACTCAGCTGTTAGCCTGGTAGCACTTTGTACACACCATATGATGTGTCGAGCTAATCGCTACAGAACAGCTGGAACTGTTCTGCAGTTGCATCGCTGATGAAAATATATGCACCATGATGCTGACCTCAGCTGGCTTTTAGGTCTTTAAAGCCAGAATGATCATGTACCCTAATAGTTGTCTTAACCACAATCTATTTATAAATGAGATCATGTGAAATATTAACTGCGAGAGTGTTATGATAAAACACTTTTCTCCGTTATGGAGGCAGAAGGCAGACAGTAATACACTTTCATAATTCAAGCCTCATAAGCCCTTAATTGAATCTCTAAGATGCATTTCTCTTTATGTAATCCAGATTTATTGAATTACAAATCTGCTTTAGATTTATTATTTGCATGCAACCATATGAATCTATCACTAGGTTTTATTTTTATATAGTATCTGAAAGTGCAGAGGAGTTTCAAAGGGGTGACCATTAAATTACAATGGCAAGCTAACATGGGCTACATAAAATACTGTGCCATTAAATAGTCAACAATTAAAAAGTAAAAGTATATTATGCGCCAGGGTATATACAGAAATGTTTCCTAATAAGACGGTTGTTCAAACATCAGAGGGATATTGGATGCACATTGCTAAGCCTTTTAACTGGGCCATGAAATAATTGATTTCAATATGAACATATTGCAATGAGTCTGATGATCACTGGTATGCAAAGCTAATGTGCGAGTATCACAACAAAATGTAGCTTTGGGAAAAGCAAGGCAGAAAAGTCAATACCAAGAATTCTACATTAATTGGTATATATACTTAAATTATGCACTCAATTGTTTTTGTGTTTTGACTCCAAACCACCAAACAGCACACACGACGACTGCTCACACCACAAAGCAGCTAATATACTTTATACTCCTGATGGACTACCAAGAATCTATACCAAAAATAAAAGTAGTAAAGGAGAAAAGGTTTCTTATTCAGATCTAGCCAACTCATCTGTATGATCCACTTGGATATGTTTGCACAATATAGGTCCAAGCCAAAGCATGGTCAATTTGTCTCTCAGCGATTTCCACACAGCATCTATCAAATTGCAGATTTTAGGGAATGGGCTGTGTCTCCCTGGAATTTATGATGACTATTAGAGTTCCTGGCATGAGTGCAAAACCAAGACAGTGGGAGAGAAATATTTTTGTAGGGACTTTACTTCAATAAAAAGATTAAATTTTGCTCGAGCCAAAAATATTTCATTCTTATGAACCATAGAGTGCTGTATTTATGCCAACCTGTAATCAAAGACCTAAAGACTAAGTCCCAGAGGGGAATTAGATGCTATAGTAATGGTGACATATTGAAAAGCATAGCACTTTCCTTCTTACAAGACAAACTGAACTGATATAGCATAATGGATCTTGTACTTCTTGTAAATGACTATTTCTCAAACGCTACTTTGCCCACAGTCACATTCTAAACATGCATGCAATATAGCATGTGTTTGAAAATGGCCCCATCTGTAAAGTATTATCATCCTGACATTTTATTTTTTATTTTACAAAACCTGCTTGATATGTTAACCTGCACACTGCATCATTTTATATCAGCAGTGGATCTAAATACATTAGTTAATGGGATAGAGTTTGCTCATACTGATGAATCCACAGAATTATTAGTCAACATTACAATTCCCATCAGCATTAAACAGCAGCCTTTGGTTAATTGTTTGTTCTAGTTAATGTTGTGTTTCAGTCTAACCACTTTTATTTTCAGCCGCACACTGGAAATAAAAAAACAACTCTGATGTGATAAACCAATCATACAGTCCCTGCTCAGCATTAAATGACCTATAAATTAGCAACTAGCTAGTGGAATATGTATCTGCTAAAGGACCAGATAATTCCCCTGAGAGCTGTGGAGATCAAAGAAAGGCTAAAAAGAGATTCATGAAATGGCCAGAGATGTGACAAATGGATTCTTATTAAACATCAGTTTTGTAAAGATATTATAGAAACATAAAAATGAAATAGTGAAAAATAAAAGTAAAACATAATAAATATAACATTATAAGCATACAAAGTAATGTGAAAAAAAAATCTCTAAAGCATGATAAGCATGGGCATTAGCCCAAATTTAATGTTTAATAAACTTAATTATATTTTGAACGGCTAACTTGCCCTTATAATAACATATCTTTAACTATTAGAAATACTGAGAGCCTGATTTACTAAAGACTGTACAAAAATATACGAAAAGTTGATATTGCTTATAAAAAAATGGGTCTAAACTGATCTAAGTTACCACTGAGGACTGCATCTTTTAAATGAGTAAAGTAACGGACGCAGTGGGGTATTTTTGCTTGAGTGCACAAAATACATGGAGGAAATGCAAATACAGTACATAAAGCAGCAGACAGAATGTGATTTATCAAGCCTAAAGGCAATGTGTGACTGTGATTGTGTGTTTGTTTAATACATTTGAAAGACAGGACTAATCTGCTTACGCACAGATGACTACTGTTATTCAGGTGAGGATGAGGCATAGGAGAAATGAAAGAATGCATGTGTATCAAACACACTCTTTTTAATATATTTGGAATGATGGAAGTAAAAATAAAGGAAAGTACTGACAGTCAAAAATAAAATAAAGTACTGCAGCTGGTGCTGCTGTGATGTCCCAAAGTAGGTTTTCATATGTTTTGTCCCAAGTCCTGAAATCCTTGTTACAAAAAGTGAAAAACTGGTTGTTACATAAAGTTTTCACAAACTGAGGATGCACATGACAATAGGTCTGCAAACTATTGTCATTTGACTTAACTACTCCATATTTACAGCGACAGTAACTTTTATCAAGT